>CAWUFW010006603.1:0-82500 GCA_963921515.1 Calotriton arnoldi | reverse complement strand
ACTGATTTTACGAAAGGTTTGAGAGACAAGTCTATATATTGCAAAATTGGTTCTAGAAGAGATCTACTGTCTGAAACAATGGGTCTTCTGGTGGTGTCTGGGCGTTTTTAGGTCTCGCCTACGCAGCGCGCATGTGCTGCATAGGAGACCTTTAGTAATCGATTCAGTTTTGGCCCCAAAAACGTGCACGCGTTGCATTGCTTTCAATGGCAACGCGTGCACGTTTGGCGATTCCCTTGCGGGAGCGAGCTTTGAAACCATCGGTTTGTATTTAACAGATGGTTTCAAAGCTCTCTCCCGCAAGGGAAACAGGCGCAGGCCCCCTCCTCTCGCCCCTCCCCCTGCTGCCTCCGTCTCTCCTCGTCAGCGCGAGGCACGCGCGCTTGTTTTTCCTGCTGCCTGCGGTAATCTTACATGAGACTACAGCCAACTTCAGCTGAGGAGGAACGGAGCTCCGATGCACTACACAAACTTTTCTGGATCCAACCCCACAAAAAGGAGTCTAATGAGGGAAGCCTTGTATGGAGAACAGGTATTCGGTTAACATGTCACGTACTTTCGCAGGCACTCGACCAGTGCCTATTAAACAGAAAATACAATTTGAACTCTGCGTAACCTAACAGAAAATAATGGGTGCTGCATGAATAAAATAAAAATTCGAAACGTTAAACCTACTCCCGCACTATGCATGAAAACACTTTGCAAAAAAAAAAATCCAGGGAACGCGACAGTGAGCACATTAATACATTTTTGGGCGGTTTACATTTCTAAACTGGCCCGAGGGTATTACAGAGCTATTTGTGAGAGCCATGATATGTTACATCGTTTTTAGGAACGAGGAGATTTAGTTACAATCGCATACATTTGATCCAAGAAGGCTGCATTCGAGCCTGATTAGCCAGTTGCAAAGTCGGCAGCTTTTGCCGCAAAGACCAAGCTGTTATCTTTTATTCCCTTGAATTCTCTTTACAAATATAATAATTTTACATGGTCTGCACCTCACGAGAAACAGCGTGGAACTATAAACACGCGAAAGGGACAACTCTGGTTATTTTTTGTCTTACCTGAATAACGTCTGTTTATAATGCACGCTACCCAATTTTGTTTATGTTCATGGACCTCAAAGCACCGCACCAATGGTTCCCCTGACAACTGACGCCTCCATTAATTACTAACCAGTTCTTTAAGAACGCTATACATGAAAAACACATGCTAAACTGCGTGTCCATGACCTAGCCCCCGTAAATTGTTATTCGTCTTAAACACGCCATTACTCTTTAGTCCACAAAATAATATAGTAAATGAGTAGTAACAATCCCGTGGAAAATGGAGCAATGATACGCCTATGTTACTATAATAAGAAATAAATATTCCACTGTGACGGCATATTAACATTGTTTTGGCCACACAATTTGCTACAAAAAAGAAAATTACCTGGAGACTGAGCACAATAACTGCTACGAGACAAAATCACCCCTCCCAAGATGGCCGCCGCTTTACACCGTCTTCCCTTTAAACCCTACGCGCCACAAAGTTTTGGGTGACGCATTCGTGACATCCGATGGCTTTGCCTGCGCAGCAAAACTGATTAAAATGGACACTATAAGGATACCTGAAGTTCCTAACATTAATCTACATTGGTCTGTGCAAATTGCATTAAAAATCATTAATGCCCACTCGGTCCCATGGCAACAGAGTGTAAAAGCTTGGGATAACTTATAACCTACCTTCAGAAGCACTGAGAACGTCCCGGGAAAAGCAGGCGCTGTGTGATGTTACCGAGGTAACGGGTGGGTTCAGAGGCAAACAAGCATCAGCCCAACCAGTTTCTGTTACTGCTACCCCTCAGCTCCCTACGGGACTCCTCCTTCATGCCTCACTATAGGTTACATGTACCTCAGTACCAGCTCGTCACGGAGAGCTCTTTCCTAGTCCCCGCCTTTCACTGTCTGACACGCGTTTCTTAACCCTGTCGCCTCAGATTGTAATGAATCATAGCAGCAGTGCCCTTACCAAATCTGAATACTTCATTGTTTTAAACGTGACTTTTTATTGTATTCGAAGAGTACATTTTTAACAGTTTTAGTATTTAATATTATTCTTTTTGTGAAGACTAGTGCACGAAAACTACTGAAATGTGATCGATACACCTTGGTGTTATCTTGTAGTCTTCATTTACAATGCAGAAAATCTATTGAATACAAACCTACCATTTATAATTTGAATACTACTAGAATACGATGAATACTAAAAGATCACTAAAGAAATAGTCCTGTTAAGGCTGAAGTGTTTATTTAGTATGCAAATATCAGTTAAATACAAACCATCCAAAGAAAATGTGAAAATTATTGCAATTCTAAGGGACTTCTGATACATGTGCAACCTGAACTAGACGTCTGACCCACACCACCTCCAAGAGGAAGTTGTTCACCCTGAAAAGTCAAAGCGCAAAGATGCTGTACTTGGCAATTTAGTGAACTCACAGCAGTATTTGCTTCAAGGACATTAGTAGTAGTTTTCAAAAGGATTGTTTAACTGCAGTTGAATAACGCAGTCCCATGAGAACTGGCATGTCACCATCCAAACTCTATAGTCACATTGATTACCATACTGCACTGTAGCAACACTCAGGCAACTATGCAAACCATAAATAATAACCCCACCAACCCCTCCACCCCTGCCTCCCCCTCTCCCCCACGAGACCCAATGGCTATATGGCCTCTATCAGGTACTTTAGAAAGAATTATTACTCATGTAACAATAACCCCCATCAGATATTCTAGCAAAGTTTATTGCCACTGAGTACTATATAAAAAAGATGACCCGATCAGGCACTTGAGCACTATTTCTCCCAAGTCGCCGTTATAGACATAATGACTCCTGTTAGGCACTGTTGTAATACTGATACACTCCACATCAGACATCACAGCCATATTGACTTCTACTAGTCTCTAAAACCAATACTGATACTCATAAGGCTCAAAAGTATCATTGACCATCATAAAAATATTAGTACCATTGTAATAATATTAACCACCTTTCACTACTATTGCAATAATGATATCATACAGGATTTACAGGAACAATGAGCAGTTAGTGGACTCTAAATGAAAAATAGCCTCAATGAGACATAGATAAATGGCACCCAAAAAAAAACAAATATAAAAATATTGACGTGACCTTAGACCCACCATATAATGCTAGCCAAGACATTACTCAGAACAGGCACCTCCCAGGATTGCCCTTGCAGCGAAGGTTGCATATAATCTAGTGTAAATTGGTGTAAACATCAGTTTTCATCTTGGTATTCCCACTTGTCCAAATAATGTTATCATGGGCACAAGATGCATCCCAATAGCTCTCCAGGCCCCTATTTTCACAAGTTAAATCATCTAAAAACAGGTGAAAGAAAAACATTGTGTAAATTATGCATATATATTTTTTAAAATGACAGTAAAAGGAATGTGTTGTAACTTGTAATGTTGCTTTCCATCCTTTCCCTTAGATATCTGTTCCCTGCTGCTCAGCCAGTATGAATGTGATGTGTGTGGAATGTTAGAATGCCTGATGAGGTAGTGGAATGCTGGAGTGCCTGGTGGAGTGGAGAGAGACACTTGGAGTGTGTGGGTTGAGCAGCAAGGATGCTGCTCCTGGTGGGGCTGAACTGCTGAACTTATTATCCTACTTACCATCTTGTAACTAAGCTTAATAAATCTCTTGGATATAACCTACTTCATGGTTAGTTATGGACTTCTTTTGGATTGTAACAATGGCGACGATTTGGAGAAAAATCCTACGTGTTCTGAAAAATGAACTGTACTCGAAACTACAGAGGAAAGGTGAGGTAAAGGAGCTTGAAGCTAGAAGAACAAGCATTGGCATAGCCAATGGGTCTCGCCTTTGGGACCTTATAAGTGTTTAGCCATGCAACAGTTGATGTTGTTGCACCAAGGATATTGTGCTGGATAACTAAACACTTATAAGGTCCCAAAGGTGAGACCTATTGGCTATGCCAATGCTTGTTATATATTAGTGGCAACATTTAAAAAGCTGAAATCCTTGCACTTTCTTTTATTTAGGAACTCAAATTCTCTTTGCGAGATCCAGCCGGACAATAAACCCTCAGTAGTAACTATCTCGAATTTCCATACTAGGGTCGCCTGCGAGCTTCCTGTAGTGTTCCATGCAACTGATTTCTTCAAGGACATCAATTTTGTAATTAGATGTATTCATGATAACTAAGGCACGATATGCATCCACATGTATAAGAAGTGCAAAATGGAGGGGCGTGGCTAGAGAGACTAACATGGCGGACGCTCGATAGAAGAGCTCCGCACAGCAAAACCCCTGTTATCCGACATTTACCCAGTAAGCCACCGACAAGGGGAGAACAAGCTCGAGTCCCCGAGCCGAGAGGAGCTGCCACCGCTTTGGAGCTGCTGGAGCATAGTTGATCCCCCGCAGAAGGATTGCGGACCAAGTGTGTTGTGTGCCACCCCTTACATCTACCACCGTGCTCCCGCCGTGGTGGGAGTTGAGCCATCCCTGCTGTCGCCGAACGGTTGGACCCCTGGGGCGGGAACCGCACTTGGAGCTGTGGCGCGGTTCGCTGGAGTCCGCATCCTTTGGAGAAGGAGCGGCGGGAGACTTGGCCCTAGAGACGGAGGGGGACAATGACAATCCCCCCAGACCGCAGGAGTGACGCCTGGAAGCCCCATGTTGAGTCCCAGGAGTGAGTCGGTACTGGCTTGAGGTGGACAACGCAAGAGGACCAAGCTAGACATTGAGAGCGAGCCGTAGGGCGGGCAGCTGAAAGGAGAACCGGAGTGCGAGAGCTGCCTGGTTCACGCTCCCTGGAGGATGCCGGCAGTGCCGGACAGGGAACAAGCAACACCCCCCCCCCCTGCTGTATGCCGCATTGAGGTCCTGGACAGTGAGGGAGACCTGCAAGAGTCCAACGGCACCCCTTAAGACTGCTCTGAAGGAGGGAGCAGGCAGTTGCACACAGAGGCACAGACGCCTGGAGACTCCAGCACAGTTAGGCCAGATCCCAGCCCAGACTTCTGAGCAACACAGGGGTAAGAGACACTTACTGGTGAAAACCATTATTTATCATCCCTAACTGACTAGGACACTACTCAGACTTGCTACCTGGGGTTGCTCGTGCTGCATTGCATATGGTGGGTCATTAGGAAGTGCAAGCAGGGCACCTTCATTCATATATTTTGCCTGCGACGGTCCTCGCCTAAGACTGGGTACCCCAGATCCAAACGCTCCCTCAACAGAAGATTCCCGCAACTGTTTGGTGCTCCTGGTGTATGGCAGATACCCTTCGACCCTCACCACACTGAAGTCACCGAAGTGGCCCTCCCGGATCCTCTCTTTACCAGTTGACCCAATACTTCTGTTAATTTTGACACCCCCTCCGGTGGTGGGCGGGGGGGAGGAACGGGGGGGGGACGCGTACGCCTTTGGGGCCTCGCAACCTGCTGGGGGCCACTCGTGCCGTGAGATCTGAGCTGCAGAGGGCGGACCACCCTGCGATCTCCTGGCTTTGCGGTAGTGGTGGAGAACTATGGGGCCGGTGGAGAACTGTTGCTGTAACTGAACAGCGCCTCATGACTCCCTACAAGTGGCACCACTGGTGTGAGCTACTATGGCTAAAGATAAGGAACCCAAACCTCAGAGACAGGGCAAACTGTACCGCTATACTAAAGCTGTGGCCCCTTTGGTGGAGATGGAACAGAATCCAACTACCACACCGGACAACACAGCCCTGTTCGTAGCCATTCAATCCTCTAGGGAAGCTATCGAGGGACGCACAGGTAAGGTGAAGTGGCTGAATACCTGGCCTGGGGACTTTCAGATCACTCCCCCTTTGGCTCACATTAGGGACTCAGAAGACTAGAGGGACACGGTCTTGGAGACTAAATGCCTGGGAACTTAGAAATGCTACTGTAGCTAAGGAAATCAGGGTAGACACGAAACTTTACTTTATTAAAAATAAAGACTCTGTAGCATTCGCCAGTCCTATGGGAGGACTACAAGGCAGTACTTAGGGATACAGCACAAAATATAATAGCTCATAGAAAGAAAAAATACAAGGCATGAAAGAGCTGGAGCAGAAGCTAATAGAATTGGTAAATAGGCTGGGGGCACGTAGGGACCCCAACAACTTGCGCAAAGTTTAAATCATACGAGGAGACTACCAGTCACTGGCACAGCAGGAAATTAGAACCATGATCCTATCCCAGCAGCACAATCTATATCACACCGGGGACAAAGCCGGGAGATTGTTGGCCTGACTGGGTAAAAAGGCAGAGGAGGCCAGATGGGTGACTGAAATCATAGGAGACAATGCGGTCCCCACAGTCGCACCACGTGCTATTGCGACTGATTTTGCAAAATATTTTGAGGCCTTTTATAAGGCTCGCCTCTTGGCAGATGCCGCCCAAGTGGAGACACCTGGCAGAAGAAACGGTCTCAATATTATCGGGGGAAGATAGACAGGCCCTAGAGGAAGATGTGGCTTTATCAGAAATACTAACTGTCATTGGCCAGTTGTACACTGGGAAGACCCAGGTCCCAAATGGTATAGCGGCTCAACTCTTTAAAAACAATGCAGGAATCCTGGGTCCACATCTGCTTAAGATGTTCTGCGAGGCGAAAGAAGTGGGAGCCTTTGTCTTGGACCGCCAAAGTGCCACCATTATGGTGATCAACACACCAGGTAGGCCTACAACTCAGCGCAGCTCGTATTGTCCGAGATCCCTCCTCAACACCAAGATAAAAATACTAGCCACTATCCTAGTAAATAGATCGATATCGGTGATCAGTGATCTAATACACCTGGACCAATCTAGCTCTATGCCGAAAAACGATCTACCAGATTCAATCTTCGTCGTTCATACAACTGGCTGGAGATGGGCCAAAAAAGCGAAGAACCCCATTTGGTCCTGTCTTTGGATAATGAAAAAGCATTTGATGGTGTCCATTAGCCCATTTTGAGACAGGTCCTAGTGAAGTTTGATGTCGATCCCAACTTTATTGTATGGATTAACCTACTATATACAGACCCAGTGGCTAGAGTCAAGAGTGAACAGTGAGTTATCTGCTGAATTTCCCATAGGAAGGGGCACAAGACAAGCATGCCCTCTATCACCCATGCTCTTTGCCCTGGTGTTAGAACCCCTGGCCATCATAGTCTGGACACACCCGGATATAGTGGGATTCAGAATAGGGGAAAAGGACTCGAGTGACAAACGAATATCGATATGCAGATGATATCCTTCTGTATGTATCTAGACCATCTAGGTCACTGCCTACTATATTCTAGATATTCAAAAGATACGAGGCACATGCAGGATACTGAAATAATTGGAATAAGTCAAATCTATAACCTATGGGTGGTCCCTTTGTTCAGCAGGACTGCCCGGGATAACTGCGGGTTGATAGAAGGGGATTTAAGTACTTGGGTATTTATGTGACCTCTAACATTGAAGCTAGATTAAACCACAACTTGCCGTCCTTGCCGCCAGCCAGCTGCCCATTGCTACAGCGGGACTTCAGCCCCCAGGAAACATCGCGCCAGGGAGGCGCTCACGCCAGCCAACAAGAGCCCGGAGGTGCATATAATCAGCACGGGCTTCCCGCTGCGCGGGAAGCGCGCGGGCTGCGCCGGGCCTGTCCTTGCCCGTCATTGACAGGAAGAGGCAGGGCAGGGCCACCTCTTTCGCCTGCTGCCCAGATGTTGGATTGCCCTATGGACCTTTACCGGACATTGAGGTACTGATTATCTGATCATCTTGGTCGTCCCCGAATTACAATTTCTGGCGGGGCAACTGCGCGGAACTTTGAATCTTAAAGCGTCTTGTACTGTCCTATTCTGTCGAGTGTACATATGTCAAGTTTTATTCTGATTTTAACTTTGGATCTGGGTTAGTTTTGAAAGCATTTGCAGCCATTTTGGTTTGGTTGTACAACCTAGAAGTATGGGGAAAAGTAAGGCTATGGAAGGAAGCGGGGATGGGGGTGGTGGAACTGGACGGGGTAACAAAGGGAAAAAGGCCAGAAAGTTACACAAGCATGCAGGTAGTAACTGTGTCCTAGACCATATTGACACCCTCATTAGGGAGTGTGAGGATATATTAGAGGCAGCGCCCAATACACAAACTGCCTGTGATAAGTCCCCCCCCTAGATCTACTCAATCCACTAATGGAATCCCAAATTGTCATCCCGCCATCCCTGCTATGTTTCGTAAACCACGCAAAAAAGGGCCAGCTATTTCTAAAGCTGAGGGAAAGTGTGACACAACGAGAGCAGGACACTCGACCACTAGCTCGTCTGGGTCCAACCCTCAACAAATGGACCCCGCAATCATATGTACAAACAGATTCTTGCCCTTGTCGGACCTGACTAGCACAGATAGGGAAGAGAGTTCCCAGATTGCCCAGTTACCTCCAGCTAGCAGTAAAGGGGTAGTGTCAGGGTCTAATTCAGAGTCTCAGGACATGATCCAATTTGTCAACATGCTACGGCTCGAAGTAGGGACCATGAAAACCATGATTGCGGATTTAACCTCTATGGTTAAGCTTCTATCGCAACAGGATTGGGTATCAGAGACTGGTTTTAATAGAGACGTAATCTTAGACTGCCTTAAATCAGACAGGGTGGCTAAGATGCCATGGACTAATTACATAAAAAGATTTACATATGAAATTGGCCACCCAGAATATTTTGATTCCCCAAGCTCCATGGAAATGGTAACAAGAAAAGCACTAAAAGACACCTGCTTGAGTCACCTAGAGAATAAGCGTTGGCTAGTGGAGAGGGGGAAAAAATCAGTCATGGACAACCACCTGATGACAACATGCATAGGCCTACAACCTTATCTGGCATTGGTACAGAGTATCTATTGTCGCATGCTTTTGGCTCGTTTTCGCTGTGGGTCCATTTTTAGACTGGTCACGTTTCCTGAAAAAAATGATTGGTCGAGTAGGTCGCCCATTTGCCCATGTGACGATATATCAATTCAAACAATTCTGCACTGCACTTTATTCTGTAAGTATTATGTTACACCAAGAAAAAGTTTCTAATCCCCACTCTCAGAAGCTGGGGCCTAAGACAATGCAGAACAGCCTTTCTAAGGTTACAATTGCTGGAAAATGAACAAATTATGATTACTTCCTTGAAATACAATGTGAACTATCCATAAAAACTGTGTGTATATATATGGATTATTTATTTGGCCCCTGTAATGTAATATAATATGTAACATAATAAGATTATGACGTTTTCGAATTATGTAATAACATCGCGAGAAGTTTTTCATGCCTGTTTGTAATAACTTGTGTTTTTATGACTTTTTAAACTAAATCTCAGAGATCCTTTGCAGCTTTTGTACACTATGCATTACCCCTGCACATGTGATATCTTTTTTTGCACTACAATTTTTTTAACTATCTTGCCTGCACTCTACAATGAAATTATGGAAAACGTGGTCATGTTTCTAATAAGTGTATATAATATCGAAGTTACCTCCTTGGATTCTGTTTTATAATATTTTTGTATAATCTTTTTACCCTATTATCTTTTTTAATGTGAATGTTGAATTTCTTATGTTATAATATGCTTTTATGGTTGTAAACTACTACACCGAATAAAGCTTCTTTTGATTTGATTTGATTCAGTAAAGGGGTAGTGTCAGGGTCTAATTCAGAGTCTCAGGACATGATCCAATTAGTCAACATGCTCCGGCTCGAAGTACGGACCATGAAAACCATGATTGCGGATTTAACCTCTATGGTTAAGCTTCTATCGCAACAGGATTTCTCTCATATAGTGTTAACACTACGGCAAACCATCCCCCCCGCTCTGCCAGGTCACCAATTCTGGGAGAGCACCAGTTCCCCTTGCCACGGGCACTAACCTTAATGGCCGTCCCTCTCTTTCTGGTACGGTTAAGAGTCAAAAGCTAGTGACACCATCATCTACGATTAAGCACCTACCGCATCCTAACGTATGTAATTCCAATAACTTCCATAGGGTATCAACATCGAGGGACCAGACATTGTACAACAGACACACCTTCTCTCAGACTCAACATCCTCAGTGTAGCTCCCAAGCCAGGTTGTCTGAACAGAACACATCCAACCCGCCCCTTAGCCACAGAATCTAAATGGTGAATGTGCCCAAGTATGACATCAGTAAAGGCACAGAGAATGTGGACTCCCTGACTAATAAAGTCATTCATTGGATACGGTATGTTAGGGGATGTCGTTCAGTGATAAGGGAAGGCATTGTCAAGACTCGCAGGCTTACTTCCCCAGCCCACCAGTCAGACTGTATCGAGCTTACCCTGACCAGGGCAGATCTAGCTGAAAATCTCTTTGCTCTGGAGTTTCGAACTAGTTCTCCTGGATAGTCATCCATTCAGTTTAGACGATCTCCTCCGAGTAGCCAGACTAGACATCCCCCCCCAGGCAGGCACTCACCACCCAGTCGGGATGCTCCACATTGGATAATAATGACTGACTCAAGAGCGTCCCGCTCCAAAAGCATCAAGGATCCACCACAGTCAGCACAAACATCAGGGGTAGTCCTTCCAGTACCAAGCTTTTGAGTGCAGGTCCAGTTTGGTCTCCAAAGACCACATCTGCATTTCCACCTTTAATAGAGGGCCTGAGGGCGGCCGACTGCATATCTCCTAATAGATTTAGTGGGCCACTGTCACCTTGTCTTACCTCTCTAAGGGAATCCCTGTTGTCTTGGAATATCGCAGGGTTGAGCTCGAAGACTACATCTCCAGAGTGGCATGCCTTCATCGAGTGCTATGATATCTGCCTTTTTCAGGAAACCTGGTCAGAGGCCCCCTTCTATTGTCCAGGTTATTTAAACTATTACATTTAAGCTATCAGAGGAGCAAAAGGGCGTCCATCAGGGGGATTGACAATTTGGGTGCGGCAAGAATTAGGCTTTAAAATCCAGGTGCTCTCGACTCAGAGTTATGACATTCAGGCCATAAGACTGAATATGTGTTTACAAGGGAAAGTAGACATTTACAATGTTTACGTGAGAGGAACTAGAGGGAAGAAGTCGGACGTTTTAGCAGCTCTCGACGATCTTCTTGACCTATATTCAGAAGAATCCAATGTCATAATTGCAGGCGACTTTAACTCGTCGTTTGAGCCCCTTGCCAATGAGGAGTGCTATCTCGTAGAAGAGGAAGATGCCAAGTGGGGCATTCCAAAGCTGGAGCTTGCACCCATAAAAAAGTGGACGGATGTGGCCATCCAAATTAATTCTGTTTGGAAAAGGGCTTGCGGGCAGCAAACGGAAGATCGCCATCAGATAGACTCGGGGCTAACACATTTAATAATGGACACAGTGCTAGTCGCATAGATTATTTACTAATTAGCTTGACATTATGGCACACTCTTGGAGATATGATTGTTAGGGACCGGCTAGAGAGCGATCATAACCCCTTGTGTGCGACCCTGGGACTAATACGATATAAGGCATCTGCACAAATAGGTAGTGAACTGCTCTCATGCGATGTCGTCCCCACTAATGATATGAGACGTTTAAAGTGGGTGAAGATATTAGAGAAACCCGAACTCCTAGTTAGTATCACTACGGATATTGACTGTGCCATAATGGAGCTCGAGGCTAGTGCAGTTAATATAGCGGCTCCCGAGCCTTCTATCTACACTCATAATACATTTTTTGCCCTTTTGCGCACACATTTTATTAAGCAGGGCAAGCCTAAAAAGGCTATAAACCAGAAAGTTGGTCACTGGTTTAATAAGGAATGTAGAGTGGCACGTGAATCACTAGGGCTAGCTATTAAAGTAGGTGATCCAGTTGCAGTGCGAGCAGCTAGGCAAATTTATAGGAGTACCCAGAAAAAGGCAAAGAAAATCTGGGATGACAAAAAATGGCAGAATCTTACGAAGGCTTGCGCCTCGAGTAACACTAAGCACTTCTGGAATATAATAAAATGGGACCAAGGAGGGCAACCGCAACAGCCACAAAACCATGTAACAGGAAGGATGGGTTAATCATTTTAAACCCCAATACGCCCGTAGTTCATCTGAGGAAGATTCGGGTGAGATTACTTACTCGTTTTATCTAGACGAGGCCTTTTGCAGGGCTGAAGTCGATGTAGCACTCAGATCAGTAACGGGGGGAAGAGCACCTGGTCCAGACGGTATTCCAGGGGATATATTCCTTTATGATATGGCTCGATGGTGCCGGTATATTTTCTTGTTGATTAACGCTATTGCCCATGGTGCGCCAGTCCCCGACTCGTGGAAAGGGGCCGAAATTATCCCAGTTTTTAAAAAAGGGGATAAATCTCACCCAGGAAACTACAGGCCCATTAGTTTAATAGATTCCTTGCAGAAGGTAATGGGGCGGCTAGTCCTCAACAAGGTCCAAGAGTGGATAGATGAACATAGTATCCTATCCCCTCTGCAGGCCGGCTTTCGGGCATACACTAGCACCATCGACCAGGTGTTCCAGTATAATAAGATAAACCGGAAGACTGTGGTTCTGGGCAAGGGTAGCTTGTATGTTGTATTCGTTGATCTCAAGTCAGAGTTGGATCTCGTTCCCTGTACCAAACTATGGGTGACTCTGCAAGAAATGGGGATGCCATCCGAATTGCTAACCCTCATTATCAGATTACATGAGGATAATTATGCCAAAATCCGATGGGGTTCGCAGGGTAATGTTACCAGTCCTTTTCCAATTGAGAGAGGCGTGAGCCAGGGCTGTGTCATGGCACCCACGCTATTCTCCTTGTTTATCAACGGAATAGTGAACTGTATGGAATCTTTTGCTACTGATGTAAAAATCCCTATATTAATGTTCGCAGACGACACATTGATCATCTCAAAGACCCCGAGTGGTCTTCAACGGGCCCTGTCAATTTTTGAGGAGGTTTGCTTCACCAGGGGCCTGGACGTTAATGTGTCGAAAACGAAACTCATGTCTTTTAACCCATATAGAGCATTCAAAGGTGGTATTCTAATGAATGATCGTCAGTTAGAGAAAGTTAATGAGTTTACCTACCTGGGGGTCAATATTCAAGATGACTTGAAATGGAATCATCAAATTGATCTGGCAACACTAAAGCACCGGCAACTGTCGGGAGTGCTATATTCTGAGTATAATACCTCACTCACAAAACCAAATCAGCCCGGTGCTCCAGATATATAACATGAAAGTCATCAGCTCAGCCCTCTATGGGGCAGAACTATGGGGCTGCGAGAACCTGTCTAAGCTCACCATAGTAGAAAATAGGTTCCTGCGTAAAATTACCAACCTCCCTCAAAGTACCCCAGTGTGTCCCCCTACTCTATGACCAGGGTAGAAAATCAGTTGCAGACACTGCAAAATTACGCCCTCTATTATACTGGCGTAGAATCTGGACTACACCAGAATTGGCATTGTATGCTGCTGGTTTTAAAGATATAATAAAGGCAGATAATTTTAATCAAATAAAATGGCTACGCGAGGTTAGAGCCACTCTAACAGGTATTGGCATGATAGCATTGTGGAATGACCCAACAAGTTCCCTCGAAAAAGATTTTAAAAGAAAAATACTGGGAAATGGTAATGCACAATATATTGAGAAACAGTGAGTCATCTTCACTAACAGGAATCTTCCTGGAAACAAAACTAACCCCCAGCCTAGAGCAATATTGGGATATAATAACAAAATCGCACGATCGGAAGTTATACTTCCAGTTCAGGGTGGGCTCACTGCCATTAAGAGCTTTTACTGCTAGATGGGCAAAATCTGGTGATAATTTGTGTCCTGTATGTCAGTCTAATGTAGAGTCGCTGGCACATCTATTGTTCGCCTGCTCAGGATATGTTGCCCCACGTCGTGCCTGGCTGGTGCCAATTTGCAAACTACTAGGCACCAGAAGGAGACATGAAGCAGAAAGAATATTACGCACTGACACGTCTACTCCTATTGTTATAGCACTGGCAAAATTCTTGGGGTGGTCGTGGGCCATAAGATCACATTCCCTTCGTTACAAATAAGGTTGAATCAGATTTTGTGCACCTGTATATGAACGAGGAAAGCTATTATCTATCTTGCAAACATAGTAGATATTAGGTATAACCAAGTGTCTGTATTAACTAATCGTGGCCTAACATTTGTACCCCTTTTATAGTGAAATCTAAAAAATGCTGATGATTTTTATTATCCGAGCTCATAATGAAATTTTAAATGTTTTTATTGATAATAGTTCTTATTGTGGCTTAATTTAATTTCCTCACTCAGGCTTTAAACCATATTTTATACGGTGTTTTACGAAATATTTATGTACTGTGCTTTTATGACTAATATGTCGAATAAAGCTTGTTTGGATTAGACCATAACATTCAGATGGTCATCGCTAAATTTCATGGGGAATGTGGAACGACGGAGAAAGTTGCCGTTGACGATAATGGGGCGGGCAGTCAAGGACAAGATGGAGACACTCCCAAAACTACTATACATCCTTTAAAACATCTATCATAAGATTCCAGAACAACTATTTAACAGAATGGATAGTGAAACCACAACGTTGTGTGCAATGGGAAACATCCTAGAGTGGCGCTGGGAACACTGCAAAGAAACCAATATAAAGGGGGTATTTCTCTTCCTAATGTCCGGGCCTACTATTGGACCGCACATTTCATTGTGATTAATGACTGGGGATACTTGCCTGGGAACCACCCAACTTATGCGCTGGAGAGGGTTAAATTTCTGACTCACTCATACCTACACTACATATATGGCGCCAAGGGGGGTCACGCAAATTGCTGACTGCAACTCAGAGGACAATAGCTGCCTGGACGGAGGTGGGAAGGTTAATGAAATGGGACAAGAGATTGACCCGAGAGACAACACTATGGGTTGGTACACACATGAAGGAAATTTGAAAGTTGAAGGCCTTTCGACTATGGGACTTGATAGGAATCTCCAAACTAGGAGATCTCATAGAAGGAGACGCATTCATCCCATTTAGCTCCCTGCAACGGGACTACCAATAACACCCAGTACTTCAGATACCTGCAACATGCCTGGCAGGCAGAAAAGATCGAGGTAGACGAACTCCAAGAATATGCACCACTAGAAGGGAGACTCCTTCAGGGTGAACTAGTTGAGAAGGCAGTCTCCTGGACCTATAAGACTATCCTTAACAATGTCCCAGACAACCTGCAGAAATTAAACGAAAGGTGGGAAGACGAAGTAGGTGAATTGGACATCACAGACTGGGAGGTGGCCCTGATGCACCCGAGAGGGGTGGCAATCAGGTCCTGTCTAAGACTTATTAAATTCAAGGTTCTCCATAGAGCAAACTATGGCAGGGCCCATTTACATAGAACTGGTAGGGCCGAAATCCCCAATTGTCTGAGATGTGGAGCTGAAAGTGGGTCATTCCTACACACGATATTTCCTGTCCAGAGATTAGCTTATACTGGAATGCAATAGTGCAGGAACTAAACAATATACTAGGTGTCAATCTCCCAATATATCCTAAATTCATACTGTTGGGGATACCCACAGAGGTGGACGTGCCCAGGAGTAGACTTTTTTTTAGTAATCTAAGCATAGTGGTGTCAAAGCACTGGGGTGCCCCTGAACCACCTACCTTGAGAGAATGGCAGAGGAATGGACCTTTATATGGCCGCAGAGAGAGCCACATACAAGGCAAAAGTGTGCCCCAGGAAATTCCACAAAGTGTGGTGGGGACCCTGGCTTATATATTACAAACTAGACATGAGTGAAAAAGGAGAGGGACCCTCTCATTAGCAAATCACTTGAAGGTCACAATGATAGAATATGGATTATTGACTGTGTGGGTCACACAATGGAAATTACGTTGATATGGTATTGTCACATTGTAACACTGCAAGAATAGTATGTACTACCCTAAGTAGCATTGTTGTTGGATCTATTGTTTTGCTGCAAAAAACTGAAGATATAAAAAAAATGTGCAAAATGGTATATGATCCATTAACACAAAAGCCTTTACTGTTATGGTGTGTGCTGTAAGGAAATAAAGTGAGCTGGCTCAACCCGCATAAGTAATAGCATTCCAATATAGAAACGTATACACAGGTTTGCAAGATTTAACAATATCTGGATATTTATAATGCTCCTAATTTACTGGAAATCAAGTACAAATCTACTTGTTAAAGCTTGTATTTCCCTTTCCTCCCAGGGGAAATAGACCTTCCATGTTTAAGATCCCTTCCAACTTCAGAAAATGTTTTATTCCTGTCCTTGTATCGAGTGAAGTTCTGACCTTTTCCATGGTGGGAAGCCGCTGTAGAACAGTTGAATTCCCCTAAATATTTAGGTTTGTGGGGTTGCAGAAACTCGCAGGTTAATTTAGCCGCAGAACAACAACTTTGTGTCTACTTCGGGTCCCGTGACTTGATTTGCCAACACAAAAACCTTATTGCGATTAAATCCTTTGAACTGAAAAACAAATGTCTGCTTATTTAAGCACGCTATAGATGCATAGAAAGCCCTTAGCATTTTGATTTCAATAAGACTTTTCAAAGTTTATCTAATTGTAAAATGTAAATGTCCAGGAACTTACATAACATTTAATATGTGCTTATAATTACAGCAAAGGAACTGCTGCACAGGAAGATGAAGTTCGGATATGCCTTATAATTACCCAATGAGGTTAAGTGGAGATTGCAAGACTGGGGTAAATCACCTTGATCCTTAGTTGACAACATGGGAATATTAGTACAAGTATAATCTGAGTTTGTTTCCTGTAATGTTTTGAGAAATAGAAGGAAATCTTCAAAGGAAATTTGCCAGAGTAATTCATAAGGTAGTTCCTCAGACTAAAGACTGAAAGAGAGCAGTGATATATCCTGAACTGTCATTATCAGAACTCTGGAATCATGAAAGTGCTGACATATTCAGAGCTCTACAGTTATCAGAAAGTTAACCTAATCCGAGCATATGCATTTTCAAAGTCTGTGAAGATTGAAATATTTGAGATGAAAAGAGCCCTGGTAAGTTCAGAGAGAATCAGTAAGATGTATAATTTGGGCATTGCTAGAATCCAATACATAACCTAAGAAGAGCTCTGGCATAATCAGAGAGGGTATTACCATAGTTCTGATGTAATGAGAATGCTGCACAATTGGTCACCTTGTTACATGGCACCAAAATGGAACAAGCGTTTTTCTTTTTTCTTTTTTAAAAAAGACAAGTAGATCCCTGAAGCATTTAGCACAGTCAGCAAGTAGATTTTTAGATACAATTCTACATCCCTGATATGCCAAGTTAATTACAGCTATTTCCAATTATATCAACTAGAATAGTTCTAACATGCTCATTAGTATTGATGAATGATTGTTCCTAATGCAATATGCCTTCAAAAACACTTTTCCAAGAACCAGTATTTATAACTAAAACTGAGCTGTTCGTACATGTTCTCTGTCCACTATTAACTCTTGATCGGCGGAAAGGTGAGATTTAAATAATGGTTATACTGAGGTCAGATTACTGTAAAGCGCTGCTTATTTCCTCTTAGAGGGGAACAATAGTGAGGCTGCAACTGGTTCAAAACAGTTGTTTGGGTCATCTTTGTATTTCAGAGACGGGCACATGTCTCTCCTTTTACAATCCATCCTAAATCCCCTCGGATAGATAAAATAATTTGGTTCAAGGCCCTCGGTATTCCCCACGTCAGTTGTGTCCTACCCATCTTCAATCTAAATTTCAAATCTAATATACCACCAGGCAGTTTTGGTCCACAGCTACTGTGATTATCCCTCGCTGTGTGAAAAAGAGAGTTGGGTGAGTAGTTTAGATATATGAGCTGCCAGGAAATGGAACATCCTTCCAATCCATCTATGACAGAAACTCTAATCACTTGAGCTTTGGGAAAGCACGGAATATACTCCTCTGCCCCTTCTGAGCAAACAGCACCTTACCAGGGGACCACAGCTCCCACCAGTCATTGCGGCAGGCGCCGCCCACGCTGATGCTACGCGCCAGGAGGCGCTTTAAAGCTGTTCCTGTCTCCCGTTGCGTGGGAGCCCTTCACGGCAAACACAGCACCTTACCGGGGGACCACAGCCCCCGCCAGTCATTGCGGCAGGCGCCGCCAACGCCGATTCTACGCGCCAGGAGGCACTTTAAAGCGGTTCCTGTCTCCCAACCTGGGCCAAGGGCGGGCCCGTCTGCGCCCGCCCGCGGCCAGGCTGGGCCTACCCTTTTGGCTGGTCATCTACGAGGCGGCAACAGCGCGAGGGACACATTACTCCAGGTGCACACTGCGAAGAAGTTACTACAGCAGCGTTGCTCATTAGTGTAATCTTGGTAGCCCGTAACTTGTGGGAACACTGCATTGGGGCAAAGGCTAAATATAATATTCTATCGGCAGGAATTTACTGTATATACCTACTATGGGGAAGCGAATGGTTGCTCACACCGACCATCTTAATAGCAATAAGAGGGCTACTATTGACTCTTTTTTGGCAAAAGCGGTGGGAGCAATCTCAATAGAGATTGATCAAGCTGAGAGGAGACTTTCCATGGGCTCTGTCGGACTTCCTGCACCAGTAGTCATGCCTGGAGAAGCAGTTGACATGACAGATAGGAATCCGCAGTTTACTAACTCACATGCCTCGGCCTTATGCGCTACGACGCCAGAGGGAGGAGGGCACCGCCCTAGCATTCCCGCAATAAATTATAAGGAAGATGCGGAGCTAGTTGAATCTCCGGCACCCAAGAGACTGCGTAAAACAAGAAAGAGAAACAAGCCCACACGGAGAGTGGAGGTGCCATCACTACAAACTAGCCTGACAGACGCACAGGAATTTTGGAACACAATAAAGAAAATCTTTACGGATGTGCTGTCTGAAGTACTTTCGCAGTTATGGGACAAACTTGATAAAGTTTACAGATACCAAGGAGACATTCAATAAAGTAAGGTGCATGTTGAATACTGTCCCCAAAATACCCCCTCCTCCAACTGTGCAGTCACAGGCAACTTGTTCTTGTTTGCCATGGCAAAATATTATAAGTGGTGGGATAAATAAGAATTTGCCAGTAGAGAAAGGGTCGCCGAGACAAGCAACAGTCCCAAGTAAGGTTCCCTTTGATAAGCCTATTCTCCAAAGGGGCAGTCTGACTAGGGGCGCTGGGGGTAAGGGGGAGCAGTATACTAATGCAGGAGAGCCTGACCAAGCCAGGGCTAATCCAAATAATTCAAACAGTGTAGGCCTGCCAGTAACTGATCTGCCTCCGGAGTGTTGTCCCTATACTGTGGTCTTGGCTGGGGTTCAAGGTCAGGGTGCACATAATAGAGAAACCACAGATAATTTGATTAACAAGGTAGCGCATTGGCTAGGGATACACAGCAGGTTTAATGTCTCAGTTCACACTAATATCCTGATGGCAAGAAGGGTCTCTTGGATTGGTCGTTCGAAGAAAGTTTTCAAAGGCGATGCTGTGATTGTCACTTTTAGATTTCCAGCTTTGGCACATAACATCTTGAGACATTCTGCAGAGTTTCCTTTCTACGCCTCAGAGATTAGACTACTACCTTTAGGTTTTTTTCTACAGACCTATACCCAACATTCCAGCAAATAACCCTGCCCATGGTCTGGAGGGGGTGATTTTAGACGCGAGGGTCTAGTGACATCACCGAATACCCATGTCCCTTTATCAGATCTAAATGGTCTAGATTGACTTACTGAGAGCATTGAATATAGTATAATGCAGATAATTCCAATTGAACCACAAACACAGGACATTTTGCCTAGTGAACCCCATATGCCTGATAATGCAGTCCAACCTATTGATAGTATCATCCTTTCTTGCCAGATAGGCCCCCGGCGGGGGAGAGATAGCTCCCGCCACATCATATAGTGACAACTGTGGGGGAAACATTAGCTTGATTTCTTGGAATGTGGCAGGCCTAGCTCCTAAATTTGGAGACGAGAGATGGATTCATTTTATAACTTCATACAAGATCATATGCTTGCAGGAGACCTGGGAGACGGAAAATTAATATTTCCTGGAAGGTTATAAGACATTTTTTCTCCCAGCAGAAGGGTTGTCCTCCGGACGAGCAAAAGGGGATCTAATTACTTTTATAGCACTTGACCTTGGTGCATCTATGAAACCACTGAATTGGAATTCTAAAGTGGCACAAGGCCTTAAGTTAGTGGTGGGGAGAAAATTGTGGTTTACACCGATACATTTTATATAAAAATAAGAATCATGGCCCCTCAAGCGTGATGGAGTTATCTGGGCTTTTGGAATCATTACAGGGTGATGACTTCCCAAAGGAAAATCTTGTTTTACTTGGTGACTTTAATTGTCATCTGTGCCCCGACATGGGCCAAAGCTTGAGAGACACTTCCATTTGCCAGGCTTCGAAGAATGGCATATGGAGCATTCCCCAGATGGCCGAGATTTAAATGCCCTTTTAAATATTCATGACCTAATGTTTATCTTGCAGAATGCACCTGGGCCCCCGAATAGTATTTACCCACCTTCTTACAAAGGAAGGGGACATGCCACAACTATTGATTGAATTTTTGTTTCATCATCAATGGGTCATATTATTCTGTTCTTTAGCGATCATAACCCTTTGACTTTGGGGCTGGGGGCACAGGGCCCCAAGTCAGTAAAAGATAATAGGAGGGAGGGGACATTATTGCCAACTGATCAGGGGAGGCGATTGCGGTGGTCGCAGGTGGACACTAATGCCCTCAATCGTTCCCTTTTTAAACTAAGACAAAGAGAGATCATGAAGTGCCTTGAAACATCTCCCTCAGACAGGATATAATTTGTTCCTTTGTTGCTATTGCCCAGTCAGTGGCTGGCTTGTTAACTATCCCGGCAGTCTCTGCCAGTTTGGATAACTCAAGATGGTTTCATAGTGGGTGCTGGAAGGTGCTAAGGAATTTAAAAGCGACCCCTCGTAATAAAGTAAGGGTAGCAACCGGTCGTAAAAATTATAGAAGTGCGCAGGTCATTATAACAGAAACAGGCCTGGGAAGAGCTGGTACAAGCTAGTGATCTAAAGGACAGTACCCTTTTCTGGAAGGTCATCAATAGAACTTGTTTTTCCGAACTGGATAAACCAAGCCTGGGAAATCATAACCCAGGATCAATGGAAGGCTCATTTCAAGGCGGTCTATAACCACGGTGATGGTGAACAAGATATTGATGATCTGATGTGATGTGCCGATTAACTTTCGAATGGATGAAGTTAAAACTGCCATGGAGGGTCTGTCTCAGAATAAGGCCCCAGGCCCAGATAGGATCCCCCGGACCTGTTCCGGAATAATATAGATGTGTGGGCCACGATCTTGACTAGGGTATTAAACGCAGCAGCACTGACATCTATGCCATAGTCGTGGTCTTCTGCCATTATTGTTCCCATCTACAAGAAGGGCAACAGGGCCAACCCACAGTGTTACCGTCCCATATCCTTGCTAGATTCTACTGTCAAGGTTATGGGTAGGGTACTATTAAATAGGTTATCCGAATGGGCACATAATAACCAGATCATTTCGGACGCACAATATGGTTTCAGAACAGGTAAATCAACAGGAGGCCAATGCCTGAATCTTTACCTTTTGATAGCAAAATATACAATCGCCAAAGCAGGTTCTATTTATCTTGGATTTGTGGACCTTACTGCGGCATTCAACAGAGTGAACCGTAGTAAATTGTGGGATCCACTAGATGAGATAGGCGTTGAGGGAGCAATAATAAATGTTTTAATGACTTTATATGCCAATACATCAGCTGCAGTTTGTTTTACACAGGAGGGGGGGACTCACTGATAATTTAAGATGTTCAAGAGGAGTGCGCCAAGGGTGCATCCTTGCCCCTTTTTTATTAACACTGTACATTAATGGGCTAGAATCTGCCCCGATTTCACTGCACGCCGATACCCCGAGAATAGGCACTAGACTAGTTCCAGTCCTGTTATATGCAGATGACGCAGTGCTTATAGCACGAACACCTAGAGCATTGCAAGCGCAAATTGACGGGTTTGTCTCCTTTATGAACAAGTTGGACTTAGCCCCCAATTTTACGAAGTCATTTGTGATGGAAATAGGGAGTCGAGTGACTAGCACAAAAACCTATAAGGCAGGCGCTGCTAGCTTAGCCAAAGTTCCGACTTTTACATATCTGGGTGTTTGATTTGATGCCAAATTAAATTGGAATAATCTGAAGGAGGAAAAGGCAAAGGGCATGAATAAAGCCCTCGCAAATTACGCACTGAGATTAGGTACATGGTCCCCGGGGCTGATTTTAAAATTATATCAATCATTTTGTATTTCCAAGGCCTTGTAAGGGAGTGAGATTTGGGGCTATAAGGCAGCTGATAAACTACAAATTACACAAAATAAATTTTTAAGATGGATTTTAAAAGTGCCACAGGGAACACCAGCATACGCTGTACATGAGGAACTGGGGGTCAAGTGCATCACTGACTTGGTTGCAGTCAAGCCCGTGCTCTACTGGGTGAATGTATGGTCCAACGAAGATGCATCCTTTAATCAAGCAGTAATTTTGGATTGTCTTTCATTGGACCATGCATTGAAAATCCCCTGGCTAAGTTATATCAAAGAATCATTCTGTGCCCTCGGTAGACCAGATATATTTATGAATTACAACGCAGTGAAAATGGAGGATAAAAATTTAATTAAAGACCTATTTTATAATTCAGCGAGGGCCGAGCGGGAAAGAAAGGAGTTTAATAAGCCTACTCAAATCAGTGCCGGATATGGAGCCTTACCTTTCCAGTTTAACTGGTCCTTATGAGCGTTTTTTAATCACTCGTTTTAGATTTAATATGTTTCACCACTTAGTTGCCTCTCCTCTTGGCTTTGTAGTACGAACAGAGGATAGAGGGCCCTGTGGATGCGACAATAGGTCTCCACAGGATATTTTACATTTTGTTTTTTTATGTAAATATTTCACGTATCCCAGGCGACCGTTTCTTAAACCTTATTTCAAAGAAATGGGAATTAGGCAAGCTCGCTTTGCTCTTTTGCAACTCCTCCAGAATGATCGTACATTGTTTGTTGTTACGCATTTCTTAAAAGCAATGTTGAGATTGAGGAAATCCAGATTTGATTGAGATAGGGAGGGATACTTTTGAACCATGCAAGGATGATAGAAGACTTAAATGGATAGGAAGATTTTATGGTTATGTTTATGCCACATGACTAATGTAATTTTCAGTGCCGTTTGTACAAATTCTGGAGAGCAAATTTTTAAGATCAAGACAGTTTAGATACCCATGAGATTGACAGAGACACTTGTATGATTTACTGTATGATGACATATGTTTTTTTTTAATGAATTTGATATTGCTTTTTAATATATGATCTCTTTTAAGGCTGTGTTTTACTGCCTAATAAAGATGGTTTATTATTATTATTACTCCTCTGCTCACAATGGCATCTCCTTACCAACAGCTCAGCTCATTTAGCATCAGCTACACGGTCCTTCTTGCTCACAATTTAGAGCCTAGACATTCTTACAGTAACAGCATGCTCTACAAAACTCGCCCCAACATCATCCATGACAGGCGGCGACTAAAATAGCAAAATGAACACTTTAATAAAATCAGCTCCTCATGTGGTCACGTTGGAAGAGAGTATGGGGAATCCCATTAGCCAAAATTCTGCCACCCTTTCCTCAACGCTTGTGGGAAGGCGATACCGACTCATGTTAAATCAAATGCGAGAACCCGAAATGAATCCGAGCCTAGTGTTGGCCCAGGCAAAAAGTCCATCTGAAGGGTAACAATTCTATTTTAGTGTGGGAGGACTCCACCAAATGAATTAAATATAAACAGTAAACGCAACATTGAGTGGCCACATGGCTCAACATTATGCTACGGGAGCAAATACATAAAACCAAAATGTGTAAGGGGATGGTAGCATACAAATTCCTTCTTGGTGGGAGATCTGTTTCGAATAATGCTACCAAATTATCAGCATGATTAATCTATGGAAATGCATGGGTATACTGTACACCAAGAGTCCTCTATTGGAACAATTTTAGAAGCATATGCTGCTATTGTGGTACATATATGATCCTGGAAACTTCCCAGTCCAGAAAGAATGTGTCTTTAGAGCTGAAAAAACAATAGCTGTAGGGATGCCGCTTTGCCACAGATAGGAAGAGCCACGGCAGAAGCCTTCTTTCCCTTAAGTAGGACTTTCTTATGGTTCCTAAAACAAAAAGTTTGTAAAATATAGACAGACGTTCTCTGTACTGCGGATACCAGACTATTAGTATGGGAAATAGCCTCTGATAGCAATGCCAGAACGCAACAAAACAGGATGTTAAAAGTAGTGTGATATGCTAGAAAAAAGACACAAATGAAGTGAGTGACCTTCAATCTTGTTTTAATAATCTTCAGGAGATTGTAATCCTATTAAACCATGCAAAGCAGTAGACCCACATGGCATAACTGGGATTGTATTCCAAAATGTAACTGACTGGAGGTCTGCAATGCGGTATGTATGGTTCATGAATTTGATCCTGAATTCTTGTTGGTCCAAATCTACAAAATGGGTAAAGTTGGCAAACGTTCAAAACAACTGACTTGCTTATGGAGGTGTTCTGGCCACTTACCGAGATATTTGCTAGTCTTGCTACTAACATACTTTCAAAACCGAGCAGAAGAAAATAATATCCTACCATTCCCTCAAATAGATTTCGCAACGAATCAAACAACAACTACCAATTGCTGTATGTTAACTAAAGCCAACTCCAAGTCACCACATAAATCTATTCCATTGTTGCTATATAGACCTTAAGGTTACTTGTGAGACCGTTATTCAAAGCCCATTGTTGGCAAACGCTACAAAACGATGGGTGTCCTTTAACATATCCTGCAATGTTCAACTGTTACAACAATACAGCGGAAACTGCAAACAGTATAGACACAACACAGGCAACTGCCTGCATATGGGTTGGAAAAGATCACACTGCAAACATTTACACATGAAAGAGTGCCAAAGCAGAGCTGCTGTTGCATCTTTGCCATTTTATCTGCTGCTCCCCAATTTTCATTGAGGGTGGCTCAGTGAGTTGAATGCTTGACATACAGGAAGCATTGATATGCAGGTCACAGTTCAAATCCTACAAGGCCTACTCAACCTTCCAGACCTCCAAAGGTTTGTAAATTGAGTTCTATAAATTAAGTGTAGCACAGAACTTCCAGATAAGTATGCGTCAATGGCCAAAGAAAATATCCAATTAAGGGTACAACCCCACCTAGCACCTCTACTAAGATTAAATCCATTCCTTTGGTACTCCAGCTGTATGTCAAGTATAGAACAGTTTAGTGATGGGAGAAGATAAAATGTATGCCAAATATCACGTCATCCGAGAACTTGAAACAAGCAGGGTCATGACAAAGATTGAACACATTTTGTGTGTTAAGTAATAGAACAACAGCAGAACCAGAAGAGGTCAATCTGGTGTTGGGTCAAGAGTAACTTGATCAAATTCAGTATAGTTAACCTCCCAGCATAACCCAATCGTGATTAAGAAGGACCAGCAGCCACATAAACAGAAGAATGCCACTGGTAATAATTCTGCCCAGGATATTACTGTCCATATTAATAACGGGACCACAGTGATCCAATGAGGCTCTTCGTTGGATTTCATCAATAAAATAAGGGATTCTCTTTTTGAGAGAAGCATGTTATCTATTAATTACCTCATATAAAAACAGCAAGCCGATTATATTTTTATAATCAATGTTTACAGCACATGCCTTTTGCACAACATAAAAGTATAATCACTCATTTTAGTATTCAATTTAGATATAGATACACTCCTCCGTCTCTGGTCTTTACTTAAACAGTCCATGGGTGGGACGACTTCACAGTAACAACAATATCTCTTGGGTTCCATGCAACCTCATGGCATCAGAGAGGGTTGGCATGCGTGCCTTTGTGCTTTGGGGTCTTGTTCTAAATGTACGATGTGGCCATTCACCTCGCCATTAAGTCTGTTAAAAGGGATGAGATTTGAAAAGCTGGTGGATTTGCTACAGGGAAGAACAAGCATTGGCAAAGCCAATATGTTTAGCCATGTTGAATACCAGCGTGGCTGCTGTTCAGCAGGACTAGAAGTTAGTGGGGTAAAGGAGAGTATCATAAAGTGGAGAGTTATGTAGTGGTGTAGAATTGAGTGACGTCAAGTTGAGTGATGTACAGTGTTGTGGAGTGTCATGGAGGGAGTAGAAAGTCAGAGTGGAAGGGCGTGGAGTGGAGTGGCATAGCACTAAGCCTCGGTGATGTTCGTGGAGTTCTGCAGGTGACCCAAAAACTCTGCCGCGTTTCTCAGAGTTCCGCAAGCGGCAGAGTGCGCTTGGTCACGCCTGTTCGTGTTGATTTTCATCGCCAGGTGTTTGTCCTGCACTGGAAAATGAACACGAACAGCAACATGCGCAGCGCAAGAGGGCGTTGCTCCTTTTCTGCTGCTCGAGTAGATTTTCTACTCTAGCAGCAACTTTCTCAACGCAAACGGAAGGTTTCTCAACATGATTGGTTGCGACCACCCACATTTAGAAATCCTGCCACCCGCGTTGAGAAATCTCGCCAGGGGGTGGATTTTTCTCGCTCGGGCTCTCCAACCCGACGTTGGGGAGCGCAAGCGTGGAAAAATCTCACCGGGTGGTGGATTTTTCTCGCTCGCCAACTTGCCGTTAGGGAGCGCGAGCGATGGAAAAAACTCTGGTCCGTTTTTCGGAAATCCGGTTGCTCAGCGGAGCGCAGAAAACTCCGCGAACAGAGCGGAGATCATCGCTCGGGCCTATTGTGGAGTGGTGCAGAACAGAGTGGAGTGGCGTAGAGGGTGGGGCGTAAAGTGGAGTGGTGTTGTAGAGTAGAGTGGAATGGGTTGCTGCAGAGTGGGGTGGCACAGAGTGGAGTAGTGGAGGAGAGTGGAATGGCATAGAATGGAGTTACGTTTAATGGAGCAGAGCTTCAGAGAGGAGTATGGTGGAGTGGTGTAGAGTGACCTAGAGTCAAGTTGCGTAAAGTACAGTGGTACAGGGTAGACTGGCCTAGTATGCAGTGGTGTAGTGTGCATTGGTTTTTAATAGAATGGAGCAGAGTAGATTGCAGTGGAGTAGAGTGGGGCAGAGTGTTTCGGGGCAGAGTGTTTCGGGGCAGAGTGGAGCGGGGCGGGGCAGAGTGGAGCGCAGTGGCATAGAGTACAATGTTGAAGAGTAGAGTGTCAGTGTGAGGTAGAGTGCATTGGCACAGAGTAGAATGGTGTAGAGTAGGGATGCGTAAAGTGAAGTGGAGTAGAGTTTAGTGGTGCAGAGACGCGTGCAGTGACAGTGTGGAGTGGTGCAGAGTAGAGTGGAGTATGGTAAAATGGAGCATGCATGGTGTGGTAGCGTACTGCCATTACAGGCAACACATCTTCAATTGAAATGATCGTTACATTTGCACAGATATACTGATATAAAATATACAGCGCACAAACGATAATTTGTGGAAATTTCATTACCTAGTGTATTGATTTGTTTCAGTTGCTTTAAAATATTTGTGTCCACCAAACTTCAGAATTACCCCCAAAAATTCTTCATTTGTGCCGTCATAATTCGGACACATTCTGAAATATCTCACAGTTCATTTACAGACATTTACATTTTGTTGTTCTAGGAAAAATAAAAAAACAGCGTGCAGTTTCTCAAGCACAACCCCAGTAGCCAGTATGATTGTCACATAAATCCTCTCACTTTAAAGTCAGAGAAAGAAAAGTAAAGGCGAGGCTCCATGAAAGACAGACCGACATCTGATCTCTGTCTTTGAATGCACAGCAAATGTGACAATATAAGAACAAGATTTAAAGGCCTGTTTACAGAAATCCAGTACTGGTGGAAGAATACAGTAAATAGGATTTGGGCAAAAAAAAAAAAAAAAGGGCCACAAACTCAAGCTGGACTGTCTAAAACAAATAAAGCCAGCAAATGTGAGTTACAAATTGCAAAGCCAAAGGTAAGCAATGGGTTGAACGTATTCCATGGAAAGCTTTCCGAATGTCCCTGAGATGATGTTAGCAAAAAAGACAGTTGTGCTGTCTGGTAGGCTTAGAACTAAACATTAGCTGTGGCCACTTTTCCTTGGCTATGCTAGTTCAGCCTAGAAACATCCCAAGTCGCTTCATCTCTCCTGGACAAGATGGTTTTATGTCTGATGTTAAAGAAGACGTTTTGCTTTACTAAAATTGTAATATACTTAATTATAGGGGCTTTCAGACAGCACTATTCACCCAGTGGTCTGTAATTCACATTTTTCTTCTACCCACCACAGCAGGCGGTAATGGGTCTGCCCACTTCAGCCCCATTGGTCAACTTTACCGTAGAGCAGTGGTTCCCAAACTGTGCGCCGCGGCACCCCGGTGCGCCGTGATGAGAAGCCAGGGGCGCCGCCGCGCACAATGTGGGAAATTGTAGCCGCTCGAGCGCAGACACTACTCGAATACCCTGCGGAGGTAGGAAGTGCGGTCCCGCTTCCCATCTGGCCCTGCCGCCCAAGATCCCCTGGTTTGGGGGGAGGGGGCGGGGAGGTGGCGGCCTGCATGGGTCCCTGCACAATAGACACTGTTTCCACTGTAGAATGGTTGAAGCTCACTACCAGTGTATCCTGCCGACCTGCCCCGTAAGGGCGTTGTTGCAACAGAGCTTGAAACAATGAGAAAGGAGAGAGCAAACAGATCCTCTCAACAGACTAAAATCAACCAATATTCAGGGGGGAGCATGGAGCTCATGCAGATGTGGTGTAGGAGAGAAGCAGGGGAAACCACCGCTGCGCCAGAACCAACCAGGGCCAGATCATGTTGCCGATAACGCAATCAAGCAAAAGACACACCAATGATGGACGGAATGCAGAGCAATTGAGGACAGATCGCTAGTTGGCGTCTTCGCGGGTGGTGGCCGTTCTGCCCTCAAAGCGGCCTGTGCCTCCTTGGATTGGGGACAGGTCCAGCCGATGCGGTGCCGGGGCTTGGCGGAGAGCTCCGAAGGACCCTGGAGGAGAGCAAAACGGTGCGGTGACCCTGAGCAGGCAAACGCCTCGGGAGAGGCTGGGGGTGCCTGCATCCCCTTCGGCGGCATGGCTGAAGGCCCTGGTGCCTGTCGGGAGTTGTGTCTGGCGGCTTCAGTCACCAATGGTTGTGGGCCAATCGTGTTCGGAGGTGCGGGCAGACGGAGCTGTAGGGTGCCCTAGAGCCTGAACACCAACTGGCCTGTAGCGCCATACCGACCCACATACGAGGAGCCCTGAGGTGGTCACCCGGTTCTCCAGCTACTACCCCTCGGGGGGGACGGGCGATTCTGTCAGGGATGGATGACATCAATGGTGGGGAGCCGCGGCCAACTGCCAATTAGGTCAAGGGAGCCACGGGTCAAAAAAGTTTGGGAACCACTGCCGTAGAGTAATGGCATTCTGTCCTTTCACAAGCATATCCTCACAGTTTCCTTAAGTGCCAGAGACTGCTATGCAAGGTATGCTTTTTGAGACCCAAAATTATTTTTCCTTTTAAACAATGTTTATTTGTTAAATTGGTGTGGGATCGACAGCTTCCCTAACAATGTTTTGCAAAAATCAGGACAAAAAGCAAGAATCGACAAAGCCAAAGGGCTGGTGGTCAATGCAAGACTTAATGGCTTTGCCAGTGCTTTTTTGGTAGACATGGACCCAAGTTACTCTAGTTAAGTTTATTTTAATCTTTTACCCATTCTCCTAATCCCAGTTGTTTCACACCCCCTTTATCAATGACTGGTTGAGTGCAACAAATGAAGCTCTTTGCCATGAGCCATGCAATTTCTCTTTTATTACAGCCTCTCCAATGAAGTAATGCTTTTCTTTGCTGCAAATCTTGCCATTCTGTTGGGATTCTGGCTGCTTTTTCCATCCCTCTCTTACATGGTAGTTGACTATTTCAGTAGTGTCAGTACTCTGGTGAGCGGATAGAATAAACATTTTGTCGCATCACGTTATCCTAGAGTCGTTCAGGGGAGTAAGCAATTTTTTTTTGCTACTTTCACCATAGAAAGGGCACAAAACATGGTCTTCTAATTATTCTCTGAGGTTCGGTGGGCAGGTACATTTGTCACTCATGGCAGTGTCCCCATTATTGGATCTAATCTGTAGCAGGTTGTTCCTTGGACACAGAAACAGGATTCGATCCTCCTTGGATTGCAAAGGGTGAATGTAAGGTTTGGGGTAGACACCATAATAGAATATGCCTTTGCAAGGAATTCCTTAAAGTTTTACTGAAGCCTTGTGTGTGTGTGTGTGTGTGCTGTCTTTGTGCCGCTGGGGAATATTTGTTCAGAACGTGCGCAGCCCTGCACAGTAGGAGTTCCAGTAACCGAAAGGCTTTAGCCTCTCTCTTCAGCCACATACCAGTCCTTCTGATGACGACTGTGCACCCAACTCTGCAAGTCAGTTAAATGTAACACTACTAACAAGAGTCCTAAAAGGTTGAAGGGCAATATCCTAATACAATGCACCCAGTGTATTGTGCCTTGTACAAGGAGAAGGGTGCGGAGACATGCAAAGCTTAATAAGCGTCTAGTTTGGTATAAGGACTAATACTTCACTGTGCCTGTTCACATTTGATCGTCCTCAATGGATGCCTCTAATCTCTATCTTCCAGAAAGCAGGTATTCAAGAGGCCATATTGGTCTTGTAGATTTAGGACACTAGTTAGTTTGGATTGCATGCTTTTCCCAATCGAGGTGGATATGGACAAAGATGGGGGTGAGATGCACATCGGGCAAAGATATTTCTCCTACCAGCCTCTCAACCATCAGCCTTCTTAGATGCTCACCACTTTCGGAATATAATGAAGACAAGGGACTACAGAATGGTGACTGACATTTCTCAGAGAGCAGGGTTCTTGCACAATCCTGACCATCAGGTTGGTCCAACATACAGTTGGGTGTCATGCTTCCAACAGCACTGTCTAAGAAGACATACCACACTCCCAACAGCCAACAACATCTCAAATAAATGTTCAATAGAGGTCTTCAGTATCCTGCAATAATTAAATACCTGGGTTGCATGAAAAAGAGGAACAGCAACAATTTCACCATTTTGCAACAAGCATGTCTCCCTAGATTTCAGCCACTAAAAGGATATGCCTGCCCAGATAAAGAACAACCTGGTGTGCTTTAACTTGTTTATTCAACCGCCGAACATTCCAAGCAAGAAAGTGCAACATAGTGGCCTAATTCCAGAGGTGCAACACCGATTATACAAAGGCTCATAGCTGACATCTAAAATCAACAAGTGAGTCTCAAGCACCTCACCCTAATTCCCCACTAATAATCTCACATTACATACACATAAATCACTTAACTAGCACACACTTAATGCCCCTAACTAAACTGCCTGTGGAAAAACCTACCCTCCATGGTGTTTTGCTAACGGGTAATAATTTTTACTGCCATCTGTCTTCAGAGTGAATTACACGCATTTACAGAGTTAATGTCTGTGACTTGCTATTTCGCAGTCTACAACACCGATATAAACTATGTAAATCTTCAGAATGCTGCCTTTTGGTAGAATAAACTGGGCTTTTAGTTTTAAGCAGCGACGTGTGAAATGCTACCGTGCATACAAGTGGTGAATCTCTGAACTGGTCTCAGAGACATAGTGCACACACTTCCTCTGATGCAAAGAATATGCTGCACACAATCTTAAACTACGCAGTGCAGATTATCCATAGTCACCATGTTAACATGTAGTATACACTACAGAGTGAATGGCTAATTGCAATACTAAGCAGCACAAGATGATGGACAGTGTGCTGAAACTTTTCAAACACTCACCCCCACTCACAGATCGGGGTTAAATCCATCGTTCTTTTGCTCACCATGCTACCACAGTTTGGACCCAGCCATATGCAAATCAGTCTTGACCCTTCTCCCCATGGGAACAGTTCAGTCTGAACTGCCAGGCCAGGTTCGCCCTAAGTTGGAAGGATATGCCCGGACGTAGGTCCCTTGCTCACTTTGCCACTGGATTCAAGCTAGCCTGGCTGATGAGGGGTGTTACCCTGAAAAGGGTCCCAGGATGCTTGTTTCCAGTCCAGGGAAGACCTGGCTTGCCAGTTTGGGCTGGATTGTTCCCATGAGGAACAGGGTCAAGACTGATTTGCATATGGCTGAGTTTGAACTGGGGTGGCGAAGTGAGCAAAAGAACGATGATGGATTCAACCCATTATCTAACAGTGACTGGGGGTGAGTTTCTGAAAAGTTTCAGCATTCCGTCCATCATCTTACTGTGATTGCAATACTAAATCAGGACCGGAGGCTTCAGATTATGCTTCTCTTATTTTTCTGCAAAAACACAGCAGCCAATCACGTTATAGTAAACATATCAGAACTTAATTTCCCATGATCTGCAGTATGACATCAGCACCCCTTCTGCAAAGCAGGGATCTGCCAGCCCTAGAAAGACCTGCTGTCCCCATAGTCATTACTCTTTCTTTGCTGCTCCAGCAGCCATGAGATAAGTGCATTTTCTGGTATAATGTGATTACTATGAAGTATACAGTGTTTAATTGTTTGAGGTTATACTGCGAGATGATTGCATATAGCTCATTTATGAACGTTTTGCATTTGATCATGTACTAAGGTCTGTGCTGCGGGAGCACATGGCCCACCAATCGGCACTCTCCCAAGTTGGCGCAGCATTTTCCCTCTAATTCTAGCAGGCCTTGATGAACTGGAGGGTTTTGGGAGACGCTGGGTCTTTCAGAGCAAGCTTTGTTCTACCTTGACCAATCCTGGGCACCCAGCACTCATAAGATAGGTTTGGCATGGAAGCGATAGGTTTGTTGGTACGACAAACGGAGTGGGGATCCCATGGAATCGAATTGCATCTGATCATTAATTTTCTGTCACAATTAGCAGAACGGGGTTTAATTAACAGATCACTCAATTTTTGATCAGCTATTTCTGCAGGCCATCATTCACTGGATGGTAAACCTGTAGGGGAGCATCCCTTGGTTTGTAAATTGTGAAAGGGCATATGTTTGATTCATCCGCCCAAACCGAGATGAACGGTCTTGTGGGTTGTGGATGTAGTCCATAGATTCTTGAGATCCTGGCCAGCAAATAAAGAAAACAATTGTCGGCAAAACATACTATACTTTTGTGCGTCATTTCATGCAGAAGAGTCACGGACATTCAAGCCCTGCACTTAACAGGTAGAGTTTTTTTCACCATCAGGGCAGGGGGGCTGGTGATTATTTAAATCTCTAATCGTACCAAGACGCATTCACGTTGCGAGAGCTACATGGCTTTTCCAGACAACCATAAACGTTGCGTAGTGCGCCGTTTAAAAGTTTATGAAGATTGCACTAGAGTGTTGCTGCAAACTGCTGGAGGTCAATTACGTATTACTTTGCAGAAATCTTTTGGGCCCGTTGGTTAATTAGTCACCTTAGCTGGTTATCAGAAGCAGGAGTAGACACCTCCTTATTTGGTACACATTCGGTGAGGGGTGCAATGGCCTCGAAGTTGTACTCTGTAGGATCCCGTTTGGAAGACATCATGACGGCAGCTGACTGGTCTTCAGATTCTATGTTTGAGATTTTAGATCACAAGCCAATTGTAGACGTTGCTTCTGTTGTAGTGGTCAGCTTTGAACAAGCATAATTTCAAGCCTCTGACTGGACATAGAATAAAAATATTTTATAGCAATTGTGTCAAGAATTTTCAATTCAATTAAGGACATTTAGGTGAGGATTGTCCCACTCATATGCTTCTTAATGTATTCCATTAATGCATATTTGAGGAAGTTGATATGTTCACTTGCAATGTTTAATCATAAGCTGCTGTCCTCCTTAGTTATGATAGATACTTGCAAGATATTACGTTTGGTATATTTTATTCACAGGTTTGAATGGCAAGCAGAGTTGAATGCCAGGGTAACAGGCATAGTTTTGGTTGAGATGTTCCAGCTCATACAGGAAGATTTGGTTTTCACTTCACCGAGGTCATCCTGATGGCATACTCCATGATACATGGAAGTGTTCACTTGAATGACAATTGCAAATGTTGTGGTTCCGTTTGGCTATGATTCTGGGAAAGAAAAAGAAAGGACTATGGGGAAAGCAGGTCTTATAGGGCTTGCAATGCACTGATAGGCGGAAGGGTGCTGATGTCATAGTGCAGATCATGGGATTAAGTTCTGATCTGTTTAGTTCAACATGATTGACCGCTGTGTTTTTTGCAATAAACTAAGCATATTTCTCGCCCCTGTGTCCCTAATAGAATTGAAAATTCTTGATGTGATAACTACAAACATTGTTATCCACACCCCTCCAAGAGAAGATCTAACACTCCACTTTCACGCCAGGAATGTCTTCTTAGCATCAGCACAATCTCAACTAATCTAGTAGTTTTAGGGGTGTGTATCTAACTGAAAGACTGTTAGTGTGTGTAGATTATATATATATATATATATATATATACACACACATACACACACACAAACATATACACATACACACACTAACAGTCTTATCTCTTCTTCCATTGGTCTGTTGTGTCATTCACATCCCCCCCTAGTTCCCCCTCCTCCCCCCAAATACAACATGGGCAATAGGTCAGCCTACTTCAGAAATAAGATAACCTCATTATGAGTAATGGCATTCTGCTCTTTCACAAAGAGCACATATGCACACAAAGCAGCCCCCTTCAGTACTGGGGGCTACAATGGAATGAGTGCTTTTTGCGTTCACAAAAATAATTGGTTTTTGCCAATAACTTTTTATATTGTTGATTGGGACCATCAACAGTATAAAAAGCACCCCGACAAAGTTTTACAAAACCCATGCCAAAACGAGCATTAACAAAGCTATAAGGCATGCAGTGGTGCCAGACACATTGGATTTACCAATGCTTCTGATTTTGTTACATGCGTAGGTTACCATTTCTTTCATTTGGTACTTTTTTGTTGCTTTATGAAGAGAAATGCAGAAAGTAAAATGAAGCAAAATAAAATACAACAGTAGATTGGACTCTAACCACAGTTTAAGTACTTCTTCTCTATGTGTGACCGTTAAATTGCATTAATGTGCCTCAGAAAACAAACCAAAAAAAAGGGTGAAGGAGGGTGGCTTGCTCCTATATCACACGGAGCACATTTTATTCATGAATCCGCACGAACAATAAGATTCTCGGCCTGGTGAATAAAAACAGCAAGCGAGAACAAATTCATATCAACGGTGTAAAAGCAACAGTATAATTGTCAGCATACAAAATTTGACTGGAAAAAAAAACTGGACTGAATGAAGATGGACTTTATGACAAGGGGTCTGGTTGGCAATTCTACGTCTAGCGATGTAAAGTTTTCACGAGTTAAATGTGGTTCTAAAATAGAACATCTCTTTTCTTCTAACTCTGACACTTATAACCTTGCAATTATAATGGTAAAACAACATTAAAACTACCACGGTGAAATGAAAGTATAATAAAAACAAAGTGAGAATGATGGACCCATGACAACTTTAGCAGAGATGGTCAGTAACAACAGAAGCACAAACAGCAGAGAAAAGAAGTGTCGGTGCAATCCAAGTGACAGGAGCGGAGTTCCAGTTCCTTGGAGATTTCAGATTCTTCCAATTAACATGCGAGTAATTGCTAAAGCCAGGGTTAGATTTAGGTTAGCATAGTTTCTATAAAAATTAGGACTACAGGTAATAGATACAAGAGGGAGCAAAAACTAAATTAGAGCTGGAAGCTAACATATGGGCAGCTAGTCTGGGCTCCAAAGTTATGAACTGCCAGCGATGTGCGCAATGGCTGGGACCAGGATCACCTTCATGCAACAACCAGCCTTTGCTCAGCCTCAGTAAACTACCACTGGCTTAGGCCTTTCACTTAAGGCCACACCACCCACTGAGGTCTGCACCGTGGACACACCACGGGCACAGCAGCAGACAGGGCAGTGCACGCAGCATGATCTCCCCTGCACCCAAACACGCAGGCCCCACTCCAGGCCCCAAATCCAGTTCTCTCATTCCCACAGCAGGACGGGGACAAATAAGCTGTGGAATATGTGGCTGCGGGTGCCCCATCAGTCTGGCACCCACTGTGGTCCCAGCGCGCGAACCCTCTTAAGCCCAATAGATTTACTTACGCGGAAGAAGCCCGCGTCCATCTTGCCTCTCTCGGAGAGCTCTCGAGGTCCCACAATGCAGCGCGAACGGGAGGAGGAAGCCCCAGCTCAACAGCACGCGGGACAGAGGAGACGGATGGACCTAGAAATGGGACTGAACGTAGGGTACCCAGCCTCCCCAAGAAAAGGAAAGAAATACGATACCGGAAGACTCCAATGGAAGCGGCAAAGTTTATTTATTTATTTTTGCGTTTTTATATAGCGCGGACTATACCCGAAGGTGTCAGAGCACTTCACAATAGGAACAGTAACATTACATGAGGAGAAGGGTACAAGTGAGCATAATACAAAAGCAAGCGATACATTACATGAGGAAAAAGTGACAATTGTGCAAATAACAAAAACAAGCAAGATACAAAAAGAGGTATACGTTACAAGAGGAAAAAGTGACAGGTGTGCATGATACATGAGATACAAAATACAAATAGAGGAATAATACTGCAATAAGTGGCAGTCACTCAGAACACACTGGGAAGGCACTTCAATAGGCATGGAGTACAGAATTTCCTATAGTGGAAGAACTTCCTTGAGGGAGTAGAGAGGGCGTGAATTAAACAGGAGACTTAAAATGAAGGGTACACAAACAAAAAATCCAACACAGCACACAAGGGTGAGGAATGTACAGGAAAAAGTACAAATTTACAATGAAGAGCGAACTTCCTAGAGGGGCCTGAGACTGAAAGTATTAGTTCTGAAAGTGTCTTTGGAAGTGAAGAGATTTGAGGTCAGCTTTGAAGATCCGGTTAGCGGAGGTGGCCCGGAGCAATGGGGGAAGCGAGTTCCAGATTCTCACCGCATTGCCTGAGAAGGGTTGAGCCATCGATCTTTCCCTTTTGAAGACGGGGGGCTCAAGCAGAAGCTTTTCCGCATTGCGAGAAGGGCGAGAGCCACCGGACAATTTCAATTTATTCGCCAGGTAACGAGGCGAGGACGTGTGTAAGGCTTTGTGTGTGATGCAGGCAGTTTTGTAAATAGATCTTGCCTCGATCGGAAGCCATCGAAGAGAGGACAGGATAGGCGTGACGTGGTCGCTCCGTTTAGACCCTGAAATGAAGCGAGCTGCTGAATGGAGGATGGATTTGAGAGGGAGAGGTGGGATTTGGGTAGGCCCGTCAGAAGAGAATTGCAATAATCCAGTCTTGAGAGAACCAGAGATTGTACCAAGGTTTTTAAGTCTTTCTCCGGGAAGAACCGACGGATCCCCCATAGAAGGCGCAACTGGTAACGTGCGTTCTTAGCAATAGAGTTGATGTGGGAGATTAGGTTGAGTCTTTTGTCAAGAATGACACCTAGGGATTTAGCGCTGTCGATAATGATGGGTTTGTTGTTGAGTAGGTTCAGCTGATCCATCCAAGATTGAACAGGAGGAGGTGAGAGAGAGGTAGAGAGGAGGAGGAATTCAGTTTTGGCGGGATTAAGAATGAGTTGGTGAGCTAACATCCAGTTGTGAATAGAGTTGAGAGTAGAGTTGAGTAGTGAGAGATCGTGTGCGGAAGACACCTTAAGGTAGATTTGAGTATTGTCCGCATAAAGATGGTAATGGATCCCAGATTTGCTTAGAAGGTTCCCTAATGGTTCCAGGTAGAGATTAAACAAAGTGGGTGCCAGGATAGAACCTTGAGGGACGCCTTGACTTACAGCCAATGGCGATGAAAGACTGTTCGCTATCTTGATCATTTGGGATCTGTCCGAGAGGAAAGAGGCAAACCATTTGAGCACTGTGCCATCCAATCCCATTCTCTGTTGAAGAGTGTTGAGGAGGGTGCTATGATTAACTGTGTCAAAGGCTGCAGAGAGGTCTAGAAGAATCAGAAGACACGATTCCCCAGAGTCGAGTATATGCAGGGCATCATCAATCACTTGCAGCAGGGCTGTTTCAGTGCTGCAATTTTGGATGAAGCCAGACTGGAAGACGTCGAGGAGGTTATTGTCCATAATGTGTAAGGAAAGTTGTTTCGCAACACATTTTTCGGTGATTTTCGAAAGAAAAGGGAGGTTGGTGATAGGGCGGAAGTTGTTGAGGGGTTTTTTTAGAAGAGGGGTGACCTGTCTTGATTTGAGGGCAACCGGGAGGGAGCCTTGACTCGAAACGAGAATCTGAGTGGATAAACTGAGCAGCGGCTCAAAATATACTGCGTTATATTTTCTATAAATGTGTGAAAATTGTGTATTTTGAGCTGAACCTTAAATAATTAATCCAACTACATTTAATCAGAATTTATATACTTTGAGCATGTTGTTTATCAAACATAACCCATAGCCCCCATGAAGACTGTTGTGTTCTTTTATTCTTTATTTATAGATAAGCGCGTGTTTTGCATGTGCTCATGTTTTCATTTGTATTTGATTAGCATGCGCTTATGTTTTCATTTGTAAACCTGCTTCCATTCCACCTGTCTACATATATCAGTGTTCTGGATCGTTGTGACAGTTCACTGAAGACAGCTGGAGGGGAAGGAAGGTCAAGAAGGATGTATCCCTGTATCCGGTGTTTTAACTAATAAACTTCAACTTCTAAAAGCATTTACTCAACAATTTTGGCGACGAGTGTTAAAACACTGGGAACCCAGCGCAGGATTGCCTTGTTTGGATTTTACTATTTACATTTTTGTTATAACTTATGGCGGAATACAGCCTTGCGGATCGCACTTCCTTTGGAAATTGGATTTAGAGGAGCGCTTTGCATATCGCGTTATTTGGACCTATTGAAAAGTCCACCGTAAGTAAAATTAAGGTTTTACCTTATTTTATCATTTCTACAACGCACGGCTCGCGTTGCATCATTCAAGTGCAGCGCTGGAGCACGATTTTTGTAAATAAAATCTGCTCGATGAAATCCACTCTATTGCATGTTTTTTACTAAAATGCATGGAACTACTAACATATAATACAGGAGTGTATAACATGTGAAATGTGCACAAGGCACGATAGTTTGATTTCTTAGTCAACATAATGAGAATAATGCTAACTGAATGTTATTCTGTCTTCTTAACTGCAGAAAAATGAACGACAAAGAAACAGCTTTATTCTTCATGAAAGTAGTGTAGGTTTTTAGAAATTATTCTCTGTTTTGTTAAAATAATGTAGGCCTCAGAATTATTAGGGGATGTGCTGTCTGTGCTCCTGTCCTTCAAATGTTACAAATGCTTCCTTAAAGTATAGATATTTAGCTTGTTTCTAAAAAGTCTTTAGAGTTCTTTCCTGTCTAGGCGAGGGTTGTAGATGACATGAATGTAACTATTGCTAGATTTAATATACATTTGTGACTAGGTTCTTTTCCTCTTCCTCTCATGGAAATTGTACAATATTTAGACAAAGAGTGTTTAGAAAATAATAGTAAAGTCACTGTCAGTAGATTGTCATACTATCGTGAATAACCAATAGAGAGGCTTGCTGATGAGAGAGAATGCAACATTTTATCTGAAGAAAGGAAGTAGCGTGCTATAAAGATTCCTGTGGGAAAGTGTTCCTCGGCTCGTTCACAAGATTGGTGACCTGTCCTGCGTACCTGGTATGCTGCATGCCGTGCTGATTCCTGATTCTCTGGCTGGCAGAACCTGCTGTTCCTAAGAGACTTTCCTAGAGACTTTGCACATCATCGGCTGGTGATGCTACCTTTGCTATACTCTAACGGCCATGGGGTTAGCTTTTCAGACTAATTGCACATTGTGCATTAGTATTTCATCTTGTAAGTGAACTGTTGTTTAGCTGATGTTTTCTCTCTCACTCCTCTATACCTGATGTTCTGATGTTTTTGTCAATGATCTGTAGTGATTATTGTGAATCTATTTTGTATTTTATGAACCGAATAATGACATTTTAATTTGTATTTGTGCTTGACCATTCATATTATGAAATAACAAGAAAAACTAATGGAAAAGAATAGTGTTTGTCTTCATTACTGAGTTACTGAGTTATTTGGATATGTTTACAATGACCAATGTTTAGCATATTTCTTCATTGTAGGTCCTCGTGGAGAAATAGCATTCTGTCTTTCATTATTTGGTCCCTTTTAGCTCTACCAAAGATTCATCGGAGGACCTTTGATATTGCTAACTGTGTGATAATGACTTATGGGCCCGTCATTAGCGTTACGCTTCCGATTATTGTATAGTGGTTGGTGTGGATAGGTAAGCTGACAAAAATCCTCCAATGCTTCCGCTGCATCAGTTTTTTGTAGTTACATGGGATGGTTAGTTTAGACTAAAATACTAGGTAATGAAGAGACAGAGTTTAAAGACAGGACAGATTTAATCAGTTTATGATATATGTGAGTTTGTACCTTTATGTCACGTTGAGGTTTGTTGAATCTCAATGGAATTAGTGGGTCCGTTGTTGGCCTTAGATCCCGGGATATGCCTAAGGGCTGTCTTAGTGTGGCATACACTAAGCTTTATGTGTGTTGTCCGCTGTTGATGTGGTACTAGGCGGTCGTCGAACTGAAAGTTACTGCACAGGGAACTTTTTGCTGAATGAAATAGTGGAGGTTTATTTGGGTCACTTCAGAAGCGCAACTGGGGAAGTCCCGACAATTATCCACTTGTAAGAGAGCATAATCACGCTAGTCGAGGTTGTGCTGGAGTGTAGAATTTCTTAGAGTGCATGAAATACTTTCCTATTTCTTTTAGTGGAGCAGACAAGCTGTGTTTATGTAGTTCGTTATTATTTCTTAAGAGACTTGAAAAGACATTGATGCTGATTTTTGTAAAGGGAGGGCCAGTAGAAGGAGTAGTACTCACGTATCAAAGAGCTGCGTGTGAGAAAGTGCCCTCTTTCTGCATGGTTCCCCCGCTTTTTGCTGAATTGCTGATGAACTTTGACTGAGTGTGCCCTGGGCGCCTGCTAATCAGGTAACCAGGGCCTATGTTCTTTCCCTAAAACTGCATTGAAGCCTAAACCCAATTGGTATCTCTGGCCACAGGTCAGCCCCTGGTAAATGGTACCACAGGTACCCAGGGCACTGTGACCAGAGAAGGCATCTAAGGGCTGCAGCACTTATTGTGCCACCCTTATAGGTCCTGTACCCTTATACTTACACACTGCCTTTGCAGGCTGCGTGTCTTGGTGCAGAACAAAGTGAAGAGTCGACATTGCACACATCCCTGTGTGCCATGCCTACAACCCACTGCCCTGGAATAGATCAGTCACCCCTCTAGCTGGGTGCCCTATACCAGTGGTGAGGGTACAGGTGCCTGAGCCCTGTACCCCTACAGTGTCTAAGTCCATTCTTAGACATTGTAAGTGCAGTGCTGCCATTAAGAGTATATGGTGCTGGGAGTTTGTCATTACGAACTCCACAGCACCATAATGGCTACACTGAAAACTGAGAAGTTTGGTATCAAACTTCTCAGCACATTAAACCCACACTGATGCCAGTGTGGGATTTAATGAAAAATGCACACAGAGGGCATCTTAGAGATGCCCCTGAAAACTAACCTACCACTAGTGTCCAGGCTGAGTGGCTGCTTTCAGCTGCCACCACCAGACATGTTTCTGGACCCCTGGGTCGAGAGCCTGCTGCTCTCTGGGGCGTGAAACAATGCACATCCTGGGACGAGGTGCCACGCCTCCTCCCCCAGGATGGGCAGAGTTCACGAAGGGGAAGCTTCAAAGGCTTGCCGCCTTTGTGAGCTTCCCCAGGCCACTTGCTGCTCCCAGCAACTGGTCCCCACTGGTTCTGACCCCACTTTGGGCGGGATAACCGGAGGGAAAAACAAGTGAGGAAGAGAGGTGTGCCCACCTCTGCCAACTCCACCCCTCAGGGGGGAGGTGAGGTGAAGCACAACTCTCAGTCCACGCCATCTTGAAGATGGGGGGACTCAGCCAACCAGGGACAGGCTCATGCCCCCCTCCCACTGGAGGGTGGCATAATAGGGGGTGCACCCACCCCAGGGAAGGGACCCATTGGTCCCTGCCTTTTACCTACCTGTAATGCCCCTAAATCTAGTATTTAGGGGCACCCCTGAACCTTGCTTCCTCAGACAAGAATAAACTAGAAGAAGAAGGACCGAACAGCCGTGCAGCAGCTTACAAGAGGAAGACGCCCACTGACTTGGCCCCAGCCCTACCGGCCTGTCTCCCCCTCGAACCTGCTCCTGCGAAATCCAGGTGTGTCCTGCAGCCAACAACCTCGAAAACCCCGGAGGACCTGCCTGCCTTCAACTACAAAGACTTTGTCTCCCATGAACACCGGATTTGTTCATCTGCAACCTCTGGCTCCGGCCGAACACCGCGAATCCGCCCCACTCTGCACCCGCCGTCCACAGCCCGAGCTCGAGTGGGCAAATACCACGAGGAGGTCACCCCGGGGATCCTGACCCAAGATCCGGCGACCCCTGACCTGCCTCAAGCCTCCAGCCGACGCCTTCAGCCTAAATCCAGAGGGTCCCCCCAACCGCGACCAGGAGCTGGTAAGAAGATCCGACCCCAAAAGGCACCCCTGCACCCGACGCCCCACGGCCTTGTGTGCCCAAACCGACAGTGCCTAACCAACCCCCAACTTCCCAACTTACCTCTCGAAGTGGTGGTCGCACCCAGAAGACCTTCGTCCCCAAGCCTGCAGTGCCTTTGCAAACCGGAGGTTCCCCATTGAAAACAACAGGGTGCTCGACGTCGAAACAGCACCCTGCACCCGGCCGCCCTAGTGCCGCTGAGGGTGCACCTTTGGTGCTACTTTGTTTCCCCATTTGCACTGAGCTTAAGTCCAGGATCTTTGCTCCCACAACCAAGTGGCCTGCTTGCTAGCAGCCACCAACCGGAGGCCCCCTTCCCCCATTGGATAACATTGGGCCTCAGTACTCTGCACCCAGCCACCCTAGTGCCACTGAGGGTGTAACTAGAGTGCATCCTTGACCCTGGGGGACCCCTGAGTCTACCCCCAGAACCTCAACTCCCACTTCCAGACACTTACCTCAAAACCGATAACACTATTTTCCTCCATAGGTTAATATTGACTGTTTTTCTTGGAAAAGTTTCTAAGTGTGGAGTTTGAAAACCTAGAGAAATTCTTTAAAATTGAACTAACTAACAAAAACGATTTTACTTACCTGTTTGCAGGAAATGTCCCAGAGTAGTATCCAGGTATACTACTCTGAGTAAGAAAAGTAATCTCAAAAGTAACTTACCTGTAATTTTACTGAAAAGCCCATTCAAGTCTATGTACTGTATTTACAAAGTATTGCATTTCTCTGAAACCATACTGTAAGTTAAAACAAAGTGCACATACTATTACAAATCCAAACTGTATTACAACTGTATATTTACTGCAAACTACTTATCACTTACCTGTGCCAGGCTTGCTTGGTTCTAGAAAATAAAATAACTAAAAGAATATTTTTATACAAAAACAATTGGTCTGAAGTTCAGTCTTTGAGTGTGTGAATTCATTTGCTGACTGAGTGTGTGCAACAAATGCTTAACACTTTCCTCTGATACTGCCTTACTGCTCAACCACAAATAGAGAGAGAGGTGCTATCTAACTTTACCTCTGCCTACCTTTGGGGATCCACTGGACTCTGTGCACACTATACCTCACTTTGGTATAGTATATACAGAGCCAGCTTCTTACATTGGTGGATCAGCGGTGGGATATACAACTTTGCATTTGTTGGACTACTTGGTTACCACCTGATCACACGACAGAACTCTTAAATTGTCTTTAGAATTCTGATTTTTCAAATTGGCATTTTTTTTGCTAAATTACTAAAAGTCTTGTTAGGGCCTTGGTTAAGTCCCTTTCGAATTTTAGAAAACTAAAAATCACTTTAGCTAGGGTTAGAGGGGTTAGAAGTTTTTTTTAACTATGTCTCAAAACAAGAACCCAGCTGTTAGTGAAAATAACCACAATGACATAGAGGACTTGGTTGATAAGCTCGACCTCACCCCTTACCTTCACTTGTCTTTCAAGGAGTTAAGGTCCCTATGTAAAATAAAAACATAGCTATGGGGTCCCATCCCACCAAACAAAAGCTCCAGGAGCTGTTGGCTGGGTATGCTAAGGATGCGCTTAAACACTTTAAAAAAAAGTGTTTAAGCGCATGTGTCTCTAGCGTCGGACGCTTTACCACACTTCACTTTTTTTCAGAGAACGGACAGTTCCGCTTAGAATTGTGGTTACTACTATATCCTTTTAAACCATACAGAACGGTGCACCTGCCGACTCTCTACACATGTATGTCCACTAGATGCACCATCTGTATGACGCTGGCCTTTGCTGCTGGGCAATCTCTAAACAAGGCGCATTCACCAACAAGGGTGACTCCGGGAGATCCGACGGGGCCACAGACGTGATCACCAGCTTTTCTGGCGTATCCTTCTGCCGGCCCGTATGCGCACTCCCTGTGAGCCACCACGTTGTGGACTTGCCCCCAATGATACCCTCACTCAGTCAGTCTCATGTTGTTTTTAAAGCACTAATATGTGCGCAAACTTGATGTACACTATTGAGGCAGATCTCAACGCCTCTTTCTCGTTGCCTGATGTATGTCTTGCTGTTTCTTTGTCTCCTAGGTCACATCAGGAGCGTTCCAACTATTTAGTTGCAGCCAGTCTGTAGGGTTCACAGGTTTGGCCCGCCCTGATATCACAGAGGGTTCTTTACCCCTTTTATTCACGTGCACTATTTATATTACACTCAATTTTCTGGTCCTGAGGAAGCACCACGGATCACTATGACCACGTGGGCACGAAACATGTCGACCCCTTAGTTACCCAGGCACATTGCGCCGATTGGGGTAACTGTTAACCTTCGGGTTTTTTATTCTGACAAGGGTACCGTCATAATAAACACAGTCCTTTGGTAACCCTTAGCCAGTTTTAACCTTGCACGCTCTGACCCACCCTCCATATAGGACTCACCCCTCACACCCGCACGCATCATACGGCATTTGCAAAAGATCTCCGTTAAAGCGACCCTTCGGGGGACCCGTCGGGCATTGCAGCGCCGGCCCGACGAGGAGCAAACACCCGATGATGAAGCATGACATCCTTCGGGGTATGTGAGGGCAACAAGAGGCAAGACGTGCTCTTCCCTCTCACGAGTGGGTTCTAGGCCTAGGACACCACCTTTCGAACTCTCCTTACACTCTCTAGTACCCCTTGAAGTGAGTGGGTGACATTATGCTAAGGACCACCCATCTGAAAATGGTGAAGACCAATCAGATGAAGAAGGCGAGGAAGGGGATGACCTGGTAGATCAACCCCCTCCACTTCCTAGGGAGAAAAGGGTCCAAGTACCCTTGACTCCAACAATCAACCTCTCAGTACCTAGATCCCACACAGGTGGATCAGGTACCACTGAGGACATTGAGGACAGCCTCAATGAGGAGGACAGCCTTTTTAGTAAGGCTGACCAAAAGACTGGAACTAGAGACCAGGTTGCTGGCTCTAGAAAGAGAGAGAGCAGAGATGGGCCTAGCACCCATCAATGGTGGCAGCAATTTACTTAATAAGGATAAAGAGCAATCCTATAATCCTAAAATCCCCAAAGGGATTGTCCCTAAATATGAAGAGAGTGATGATATCACAAAATGGTTCACAGGCTTTGAGAGGGCTTGTGAAATTAGAAAAGTAAAGAAGTCACACTGGGGGCACTCCTTTGGGAACTGTTCTCTGGTAACTGCAGAGACAGACTCCTGACCCTTACAGGGGCAGATGGTGGGTCTTATGACCTCATGAAGAGAACTCTGATTGACGGATTTGGACTCACAACTGAGGAATATAGAATTAGATTCAGGGGGGCTCACAAAACCCAAAACCAATCCTGGATTGACTTTGTAGGCTACTCAGTTAAAACACTAGATGGTTGGTTAACTGGACACAATGTGCATGATTTCAATGGACTTTACAATCTGTTTATGAAAGAACATATTTTAAGTAATTGCACTAATGAAATGTTACATCAGCATTTGGTAGACCTAGGTCTAATTTCTCCCCAAGAATTGGGAAAGAAGGCAGACCACTGGGTCAAGACAAGGGTGACAAAAACAACCACTGTGGGTGACCAAAAGAAAGGGGTTACAAAACCTCCCCAGGGGAAAGGTGGTGAGAATGCCCAAGATAAAAAGCCTGAGTCTTCTAAAGGGCCCCAAAAACCTGCACAGGGGGGTGGGTCCCAAAACTCTTCCCAGTCCAATAATAGGTACAGGGGAAAGAACTTTGATCCTTTAAAGGCCTGGTGTAACAACTGTAAGAAGTTGGGACACTTAACTGGAGATGCTGCTTGCCCAAACAAGAAGGCCCATAGTCCTATTACAGCTACTCCTGGGGTAGCAAGTCTCCAGATGGGATCAACAGTGTGCCAAGAGCAAATCGGGTTGCACACTGAAGCAGTTCTAGTTTCAGAAGGGGAAGTTGAGTTTGCCACTGTAGCTGTGTGGCCACCCAACTTAAAAAAGTATTTACAATACCCTTGGATTAATGGAACTAGGATAGAAGCTCTGAGGGATACAGGTGCCAGTGTCATTATGGTGAGAGACACACTGGTTTCCCCTGAGCAATACTTGATTGGGAGAACTTACCCAGTCACCAATGCTGACAGTGTTACCACTAACCATGCAATGGCTATGGTGACATTAGACGGGGGGGTTAACGGACTGAAACAGGTAGTGGCCTCTCCAAAGCTACCAGCTGCATGTCTGCTTGGCAATGACCTGGAAACCTCAGCATGGGTTGAGGTTGAACTGAAAACCCATGCAGCAATGATGGAGATCCCTGAATTGGTGTGTGTAAAAACAAGAGCACAGAGCAAGAGACAGGGTGAAAAAGAAGTGTTGGAGCCTGAAAGTATGGCCCAACCTTCCAAGAGAAAAGGTAAGAAGACTGGGGAACCAGCTTCTGTACAACAAAAGGATCAGGACCCCTCTCCTCAGGGAGAGGACTTGGACACCCCAGAGGGAACTGAGCCCATGGAGCTTGACCCTTACCAGGTTGAACTCTTAGGCCCAGGGGGACCCTCTAGGGAAGAGCTGTGCCTTGGACAGCAGGACTGTCCAACTCTTGAAAGCCTAAGGCAGCAAGCTGCTGCACAGGAAAAGGGAGTTGTCAGTGGTACCCACAGAGTTTATTGGGAAGAGGGACTACTGTACACTGAGGCCAGAAACCCCAAACCTGGATCCACTAGGAGAGTGGTAGTGCCTCAGAAGTACAGGGAGTTTCTCCTAACTTTAGCTCATGACATCCCCCTAGCTGGACATCTGGGCCAAACCAAGACTTGGGAAAGGCTAGTTAGCCACTTTTACTGGCCCCAGATGCACCAAAAAGTAAAGGAGTTTGTCAGCTCCTGTGTCACCTGTCAGGCCAGTGGCAAGACAGGTGGCCCCTCAAAGACACCCCTGATACCACTACCTATGGTGCGAGTTCCCTTTGAAAGGGTAGGTTTGGACATAGTGGGTCCACTTGAACCTCCCACAGCATCAGGGAACACATTCATTCTAGTGGTAGTGGATCATCCCACTAGGTACCCTGAAGCAATTCCCCTTAGGACTACTACAGCTCTTGCAGTAGCCAAGGCCCTCATTGGTGTCTTCACCAGGGTAGGGTTTCCTAAGGAGGTGGTTTCCGACAGAGGTTCCAACTTCATGTCTGCTTACCTAAAACACATGTGGAAAGAGTGTGGAGTGCAGTACATGTTTACTACACCCTATCACCCACAAACCAATGGCCTTGTTGAGAGATTCAACAAGACATTGAAAGGCATGATTATGGGGCTCCCTGCCTTGCCTGCTTTTCGCTTACAGAGAAGTGACACAGAAGGGAGTAGGGTTTTCTTCCTTTGAACTTCTGTTTGGCCATCCTGTGAGGGGACCACTCTGTCTTGTAAAAGAGGGTTGGGAGAAGCCTCTCCAAGAACCCAAACAAGATATTGTGGATTATGTGCTTGGCCTAGGGTCCAGAATGGCTGAGTACATGGAAAAGGCATCCAAAAATCTTGAGGCCAGCCAGGAGCTTCAGAAGCACTGTTATGACCAAAAAGCTGCACTGGTTGAATTTCAACCTGGGCAAAAGGTGTGAGTTTTGGAGCCAGTGGCACCAAGAGCACTCCAGGACAGATGGAGTGGCCCTTACCCTATCCTAGAAAAAAAGAGTGAGGTCACCTACTTGGTTGACCTTGGCACAAGCAGGACACCCAAAAGGGTTATCCATGTGAACCGCCTGAAGCTCTTTCTTGACAGGGCTGACATTACCATGCTGATGGTGACTGATGAGGATCAGGAGACAGAGAGTGAACCTCTCCCTGACCTCCTCTCATAACAGCCCTACAGCAGACTGATTGCAAGCAAGTCTTGAGGCAGTATGCAAAGCTCTTTTTTACTGACCCCTGGTCAGACAAACTGGTGTACCCATGATGTGGACACTGGGGACAGTTCACCTGTCAAAAACAAAATCTATCGACAGTCTGATCAAGTCATGGAAAGCGTCAGAGCTGAAGTCAGCAGGATGCTGGAGTTAGGGGTTATTGAACCCTCTGAGAGCCCCTGGGCCAGCCCAGTGATTCTAGTCCCCAAACCTCATCCACAGGGTGGAAAGAGAGAAATTAGGTTCTGTGTGGACTATAGAGGGCTCAACTCTGTCACCAATACAGATGCTCACCCTATCCCAAGAGCAGATGAGTTGATAGACAAATTGGGTGCAGCCAAATTTCTAAGTACCTTTGACTTAACTGCAGGGTACTGGCAAATTGGCATGGCCCCAGGAGCAAAAGAAAAGACAGCATTCTCCACACCTGATGGGCATTATCAGTTTACTGTTATGTCCTTTGGTTTAAAGAATGCCCCTGCCACCTTCTAGAGGTTGGTGAATCAAGTCCTTGCTCGACTGGAGTCCTTTAGTGTAGCTTATCTAGATGATATTGCTGTCCTTAGCTCCACCTGGCAGAACTGTGGTGTACTTGGGCCACCTTGTTGGTGGAGGCCAGGTACAACCCTTACAGCCCAAGATCCAGGCCATCCTGGACTGGGCAGCTCTAACAACTCAAGTCAGGGCATTCCTTGGCTTGACTGGGTACTACAGGAGGTTTGTGAAGGAATATGGGTCCATTGTGGCTCCCCTCACAGAACTCACCTCCAAGAAGATGCCCAAAAAGGTAAACTGGACAGTTAGTTGTCAAAAGGCTTTTGACACCCTGAAAGGGGCTATGTGCTCAGCACCAATTCTCAAAGCTCCAGACTATGCCAAGCAGTTCATTGTGCAGACTGATGCCTCTGAGCTAGGGATAGGAGCGGTCCTAACACAGACCAATGATGAAGGCCAAGACCAAACTGTTACTTTTAAAGCAGAAGGCTTCTCCCCAGGGAGCAGCGTTGGACTGCCATTGAGAGGGAGGCCTTTGCTGTGGTTTGGTCCCTGAAGAAGCTGAGACCATACTTGTTTGGTACTCACTTCCCAGTTCAAACTGATCACAGACCTCTCAGATGGCTAATGCAAATGAAAGGTGAAAATCCTAAACTATTGAGGTCGTCCATCTCCCAACAGGGAATGGACTTTGTAGTGGAACACAGACCTGGGACTGCCCATGCCAATGCAGATGGACTTTCCAGGTTCTTCCACTTAGAAAATGAAGACTCTCTAGGGAAAGGTTAGTCTCATCCTCTTTCGTTTGGAGAGGGGGGGTTGTGTGAGAAAGTGCCCTCTTTCTGTATGGTTGCCCCCACGTTTTGCTGAATTGCTGATGTACTTTGGCTGAGTGTGCCCTGGGCTCCTGCTAATCAGGTACCCAGGGCCTATGTTCTTTCCCTAAAACTGCATTGAAGCCTAAACCCAATTGGCATCTCTGGCCACAGGTCAGGCCCTGGTAAATGGTACCACAGATACCCAGGGCACTGTGACCAGAGAAGGCCTCTAAGGGCTGCAGCACTTATTGTGCCACCCTTATAGGTCCTGTACCCTTACCCTCACACACTGCCTTTGCAGGCTGCGTGTCTTGGTGCAGAACAAAGTGAAGAGTCGACATGGCACACATCCCTGTGTGCCATCCCTACAACCCACTGCCCTGGCATAGATCAGTCACCCCTCTAGCTGGGTGCACTATACCAGTGGTGAGGGTACAGGTGCTTGAGCCCTGTACCCCTACAGTGTCTAAGTCCATTCTTAGACATTGTAAGTGCAGTGCTGCCATTAAGAGTATATGGTCCTGGGAGTTTGTCATTACGAACTCCACAGCACCATAATGGCTACACTGAAAATGGAGAAGTTTGGTATCAAACTTCTCAGCACATTAAACCCACACTGATGCCAGTGTGGGATTTAATGAAAAATGCACACAGAGGGCATCTTAGAGATGCCCCCTGAAAACTAACCTACCACTAGTGTCCAGGCTGAGTGGCTGCTTTCAGCTGCCACCACCAGACATGTGTCTGGACCCCTGGGTCGAGAGCCTGCTGCTCTCTGGGGCCTGAAACAATGCACATCCTGGGACGAGGTGCCAAGCCTCCTCCCCCAGGATGGGCAGGGTTCACGAAGGGGAAGCTTCAAAGGCTTGCCGCCATTGTGAGCTTCCCCAGGCCACTTGCTGCTCCCAGCAACTGGTCCCCACTGGTTCTGACCCCCACTTTGGGCGGGAGAACCGGCAGGTAAAACAAGTGAGGAAGAGGGTTGTGCCCACCTCTGCCAACTCCACCCCTCAGGTGGGGGAGGCAAGGTGAAGCACAACTCTCAGTCCACGCCATCTTGAAGATGGGGGGACTCAGCCAACCAGGGACAGGCTCATGCCCCCCTCCCACTGGAGGGTGGCATAATAGGGGGTGTACCCACCCCAGGGAAGGGACCCATTGGTGCCTGCCTTTTACCTGCCTGTAACGCCCCTAAATCTAGTATTATGGGGCACCCCTGAACCTTGCTTGCTCAGACAAGAAGAAGCTACAAGAAGAAGAAGGACTGAACAGTCGTGCAGCAGCTAACAAGAGGAAGACGCCCACTGACTTGGCCCCAGCCCTACCGGCCTGTCTCCCCCTCAAACCTGCTCCTGCGAAATCCTGGTGTGTCCTGCAGCCAGCAACCTCGAAAACCTCGGAGGACCTGCCTGCCTTCAACTACAAATACTTTGTCTCCTGTGAACACCGGATTTGTTCATCTGCAACCTCTGGCTCTGGCCGGACACTGCGAATCCGCCCCACTCTGCACCCCCCGTCCACGGCCCGAGCTCGAGTGGGCAAAAACCACGAAGACGTCACCCCGGCAATCCTGACCCGAGATCCGGCGACCCCTGACCTGCCTCAAGCCTCCAGCCGACGCCTGCAGCCTAAATCCGGAAGGTCCCCCAACCGCGACCAGGAGCTGGTAAGAAGATCCGACCACAAAAGGCACCCCTGCACCCGACGCCACACGGCCTTGTGTGCCCAAACCGATGATGCCTAACCAACCCCCAACTTCCCAACTTACCTCTCGATGTGGTGGTCGCACCCAGAAGACCTTCGTCCCCAAGCCTGCAGTGCCTTTGCAAACCAGAGGTTCCCCATTGAAAACAATAGGGCGCCCGACGTCGAAACAGCACCCTGCACCCTGCCGCCCTAGTGCCGCTGAGGGTGCACCTTTGGTGCTACTTTGTTTCCCCATTTGCCCTGAGCTTAAGTCCAGGAGCTTTGCTCCCACAACCAAGTGGCCTGCTTGCCAGCAGCCACCAACCCGAGGCCCCCTATCCCCCATTGGATAACATTGGGCCTCAGCACTCTGCACCCGGCCGCCCTAGTGCCACTGAGGGTGTAACTAGAGTGCATCCTTGACCCTGGGGGACCCCTGAGTCTACCCCCAGAACCTCAACTTCCACTACCAAATACTTACCTCGAAACAGGTAACACTATTTTCCTCCATAGGATAACATGGACTGTTTTTCTTGGAAAAATTTCTAAGTGTGGAGTTTGAAAACCTAAAGAAATTCTTTAAAATTGCACTAACTAACAAAAACGATTTTACTTACCTGTTTGCAGGAAATGTCCCAGAGTAGTATCCAGGTATACTACTCTGAGTAAGAAAAGTAATCTCAAAAGTAACTTACCTGTAATTTTACTGAAAAGCCCATTCAAGTCTATGTACTGTATTTACAAAGTATTGCATTTCTCTGAAACCATACTGTAAGTCAAAACAAAGTGCATATACTATTACAAATCCAAACTGTATTACAACTGTATATTTACTGCAAAGTACTTATCACTTACCTGTGCCAGGTTTGCTTGGTTCTAGAAAATAAAATAACTAAAAGAATATCTTTATACAAAAACAATTGGTCTGAAGTTCAGTCTTTGTGTGTGTGAATTCATTTGCTGACTTAGGGGCCGATTCCGATCTCGGCCGGTAGGGCTCCGAATCGGATTCGGCTTTACCGGATCCGATTCGGAGCCCTGTTTCCCGACCGAACCGTACGCGGGTCCGGCCGAGCGAGTACGATGCGAATTCGCCGACCGACTCGTCCGGGCGTCCCGACCGCTCCGACCGACTCGCTCCCGGCTCGAACCGCTCCGACCGACTCGCTCGGACTCGACTCGCACCGCGCAATGGAGACGTTCCCCGGCCGGGTAAGTACGATGCGCGCCGCGAGCAGTCCGACCGAGCCGCGCACTCCGGCTCGAAAGAGCTGTCGGAGCCGTACTTTGGGGGTCCGTGTCGGACCCCCTGTACGCGTAGCCGCGTGAGTCGCACACAAGGGGACCCATGGGTCCCCCTACCTGTGCGTGTACGGCGCGAGTCGCTCGCCGCGTACCCGCTGTAGGGGGCGCACTTGTCCGACTCGCACCCATTGAGTCAATGGGAGCCCGCGTACGCGTTGTACGACCGGCTCCCATTGACTTCAATGGGAGTCCGACCCGACTCGAGTCCGATAACATACGGACGCATCGTACTCGTTCGGTCGGACTGCACGGGTCCGATTCGGTCGGAAATCTCTCCGGGTCCGGCTCGGTCGGAGAAATATCCGGCCCGAATCGGAATCGACCCCACAGTGTGTACAACAAATGCTTAACACTGTCCTCTGATACTGCCTTACTGCTCGACCACACTACCACAAATAGAGAGTGAGGTGCTATCTAACTTTACCTCTGCCTACCTTTGGGGATCCACTGGACTCTGTGCACACTATACCTCACTTTGGTATAGTATATACAGAGCCAGCTTCCTACACCGCGCTGGTATTGGACAGTGGTGAGTACACGTCACCAAAAGTGCAGCGCTGCTATAGGTTAGTTAGTGTGAGTCACGGAGAAACATAACATGGAAGGGATTTTGTAGATTTATTTACTAATACGTACTTTACAGATTTAAAAAGAAAATATGAAGATATTTAAATTGTTGAAAATATTGTTTAGCAAAGATCAGCCAATAGTGATTAGAGAAGGAGTCTCTATAGCTCCCGAAGGTACGCCTGCATCATTTATGGCGATAGAAAGGGGATACCATACTTGTACCTGGTTAGAGAATTGGATGAAATATATAGAACAAGATGGTAATTTGGCATTTCCAGCAAATGGTACTTTTAATACTAAGATTTTAGAAAATTTGAGGAGGCGAATGAGTCCAAATCCAAGACCTATGCAGTACGAAGCTCTTGAAGAGTGAGATTATGAAGCATATAAAAGAGAAAGGGACAGACAACAGAATAGATACAAAAATACAGTGAGTAGGTATTCTGAAGCAAAATGGGATGCTCGGAAAAAATTGTGGAGAAGAGATACTGTGGAAGGAACTAGGATGTTTCCAGTTAGAGAAGTTGAGTCGACTGAAGGAGAAAAGAATATGGAGAAAAAGAAAAATATTGAATCACAGGAGAAGGATGCTAATATAAATAATAGTACAGATGAGTTTGATGAGGATTTTCTGAATGAATTATTAATGAACGGACCTCCACCATATCAAGAAGGACAGATTAATATAAATACGAGTGCAAGTATTTCGAGTATTTCACCAAGTGCTCCTTTAATTCAGATTGAAGAACCCCTAAATAGATTACCTGAAGGTGTGAGTCAGATTCAAAATGTAAATAGAGAAGAATTAGTAAGAGTGAACAAGATAATGAACCCAGATGTTTTGTCAGTTCCAGTGACAAATGGTCCCATAGTTCCAATGTATAATGAGCAAGGACTTACTCGAGTACATGCTTTAACAGTTCCAGGAAAGAGTAATGAATCTCATCACACAGATAATAGAGAGGTAGTAAGAACAAATGAAAATAGTCGTACGAATGTGAGTGTAGTCACAGGACAAGTGGAAGAATTGATTGATGTTTCAGAAAGGAATGAGACACCAAAACGAGTTATAAATCTTAACCCTAAGAGATTGATGCAAGTAGAGAGGAGAATGAATACGCAGACACCTAATAGGTCAAGAAATGAAACAAGTGAAATTGTACAGAGATCATTGGGTCCGTCGCCAGAAGAATTAGATGATTGGATTAGAGAGATAGCTCCTGGTTGTAGTGGTCAAAATAAAAATGCATACATAGGTGTGAATAAATTGAAAGGAGATTTGGAAGAGATGATTGCAGGTACAATTAGTCCAGAAAGATTGAGTAAATATCAGGAAGATGAGTTGTTATTCTTATGTAAAAATATTACGAGAAAAGCAAGAAGCTCGCATGAGACTTTTGCTGAAGTTGCACAGATGTATGGAGTTGATATTGAAAAGTCCAAAGCTTTACAAAAGACATACATGTTGGATTTTACAGACAAGGATTTGGAGAATTTGAATGTATCAGGTAGACGATTACAGATTAAAGAACTGATTTCCACATTAAGACGTTGGGAAGAGTTAGACAGATGGAAAGGAAGATGGGCAAAAAAGAAGGATGAAATGAGTGTGTCAACAAAAGCTGCTTTGCCATTGTACCCTGTAAGAGAAGCAGAGAAAGAGTCAGTATCAGAAGATGTGGTTACAGCATACCCAATGAGAGTGGTACCAGGAGGTGGTTTTGTGCATGTTCCTTTGGTCAAGACAGGACATATTGTCATTTACGAATGATTTCCCTAGGTTGAGAGAAAAGCCTGTTGAATGGTATAGACAAGTAGAAAGATTCGTGAAGGTTTCAAAGGTTTTGTGGGTTGATTTAAAAGGTCTTTTTGATATTGTAGACCCAGCGGATTTGTGGATTGCGTGTAAAATTGCTGTAGATTGGCCGAAAAAAGAATATCCTAGAGATCCAAAAACAGGTGCACCTTCGGAAGAGGTTATGAAAGAATATAATCAGGTCATTACGTATTTGAAAGGGAAAATTTCTCCAAAAGAAACAGATTGGGTGAAAATAGACAGAACTACTCAAGAATTGAAAGAATCAGTGCATGGATATTATGAGAGGCTTCTTCAAGTATTTAAACAGTACAGTGGTATAGAAAATATCACAGAGAAAGATATGGGACACTTTGTGTATAGGTTTGTGTATGGATTGAGACCTCAGATAAGTGCTATGATTCAGCAGCATTTGATTTGTTGGCAAAGTAAATCAGTTGAGGAAATACTTCGTTATGCAAAGTATTGTGGAGGTGACATAGAAATGAGACACAGGAAACTGAAGGAAAAATTAATGTTGGCCCAGATGAAAGCAGCAAAGAAAGGGGGATACTTGAGTGTGGATTCGCCAGATGATTTTCAGGACTATGGTCAGGCTACTACTGGAATGAAAGGTGTAGTTTCAAATGGCAATACGGTGACGCAAATGATCCTGATGGGTCAAGGGACAAGTAGAGGTACTTTCAAAGATAAAGAGGAATTGAAAAAGAAGTCTCCTTGTCATATTTGCGGAAAATTTGGACACTGGCGACGCAAGTGTAAGAGTCTGCTAAATAATACAGGACAGGGAGGGAAATGGTGACCAAATGCAGAATCAGGGTTATAAGGTGCAGACGAATCAGGCACAGATGAATAGAGCGCAGATGAATCAGATGCAAAATCAGAATTCACAAATGCAGGTATCAAATAATAGAGGACAGGGTTTACAAATACCACAAGCTCCTATGCCAAATCAGGATGTGAATAGTCAAAGGCAAAGGTACAATACGAATGTGGGTTTTCATACCAATGGTCAAGTGAATTCAAATGTGCGGGTGGCTTCACAATACTTAATGCAGACAGAAGAAACTGATTCAGATACATCACAATGACAGTGCCTGAGGGGGGAGGAAGAGTGCGTTCTTGGCACATCTCTAGAGGTAGATCAGACTGGTCCCTATGTGGATGGCGAGGTTGATGGTAATGCCATTACATTCCTCTTAGATACTGGTGCTACCCGTTCCACTGTGAGAACTGTGGAAATTCCAAACCTACCCCTCTCGGGAGAAAGTATCCAAGTTGTAGGAGTGTCAAATAAGTTAATTAAAATGCCAGTGACAAGACCAATGAAAGTTCAAATAGGAAATTTCAAAGAACTACACAAATTTGTGGTATGTGATACTAGTTGTCAAGACCACGTACCAGAGCATAGTCTTCCACAGGAGCAGGAGGGCTGAACTGCACAGTAGCTGATGAACTTTTCCCAACTCTCCAACGCCACTGAGAACTAGATATAAATCTGCCCACAGTAATGAGGGGGAAAGGGGAATGGGAAAGAAAAAAGAGAGACTGCCACTGCGGTTCCTCTTCTTGCGGAATGTTCCAGTTTGGGACTTCCCAGCACCTGAAACCATAAAGCACAAAATTACTCCTTATACTGACCCTCCCTCAATAATTCCCTCTTCAAAACATCTTATATGCTAACTTTATTTCTCTACCTGAATTACACAGTGGAATAGCTTCTCTCTTATAGTAACTGGAATAACGTCTTGATATTTATGCTAATTATTATTATTAGTAATTCTTTCTGTATTTTTTTGTCCTTCACTCTTTTTAGCTGGTGCAGCTCGACTTCGTGGATCAGCAGCAAGGATTAGAGATGGTAACTACAAATATATATATATATATATTTATAGCTACAAACAGCTTTACGAAGAGTCAAGCACAGTCAGTTGAAGAGTTGGATTAATTGCGCAGAATTTGGAAGTAGACTGACAAAGCGCGCTATTAGTTCAGCAGTTTAGTCTCTATTGTTATGGAGATTGCGCTTCTCTAGAAAGAGGGTTGTCTATGCACACAACAAGTTCCAGCAGGTTAGTTTCTTTAGCAAGATGATGCGCAGCAGTAAATAGTGGTAAATCCCTGCGCTCTACAAGTTCAGTAGATTTGTGGATTAACAAGGTTTATAAAGAGTTCCAAAAGATTTACAATTAATTCCTCTCTTCCTCGCTTGAGGAAAAGATGAAGAAATCCGTAAAAAAAAGACACTGACATCTTGTTATGGAGGTCGAGACACTCTCAATTCCAAATTGTAGTTTATGTCTGAGGCAGAATTTGGGCTCTGAGAATTTCCACAGGGGAGAGGAAACTCTCTGAAGCCCCGAGAAATACCTGACAATTCCAGCGGAGGCTTCCTAAGAATTCTGTGGTTTACCGACCCCAGGATGCCAAGCAGTGACAGGCAGAAGAACTTGGAAGTGAGCGAAAATATCCTCGCTAGAGTTTTCCTGTCAGGAACGCTTCGCTGATTCAAGACGCTGTTGCTCCTTCAAAGAAGACGGTTGGAGTGCGCGGCGCACCAGGTGCGCGAGCTCGATAACTGCAACGCTGCTCTAACTGCAAAGAACACTAGAATGCTAACTGCTCACTAATCGGCTGCCTCCATCTTAGAATTCCACCTAAAACGGCAGAAACAATATCACTCAAAATGAGACTGGAACCATTTAGCTACCAGTTGGCCCCACTTGAAAGGTGATTTCCTGACAAAAGTTCCCTGCCTAACTCTAGTATTGGGAAGAAAACGGCTCAACCTTGGATAGGATCGCTCAGTCCTGACACTAGTCAAGTTAATTTGTTAGGTAGGGACTTGTTGTGCAAAATGAATTGTTCCATTTATTGGTCCCCAGATGGAATAGCATTTCAGACAAAAGATGAGGACGTGATCTTCAAAATGTCAAGGCAGGGAACAGAAGTGAATGAGTTTATCCATTGCTTACAGCGAATGATTTGCCTGTTGAGTTGAGAGAAACGGTGTTGTCTGATGTGTGGGATTTTACAGGGAAAGATATCGGCTTGATGAAAGGAGTTGCACCAATTCAAATAACAGTAAAGCCAGATGCAGAATTTCCAAGAATACGACAGTACAAGATGAGTCCTGAGACGATTGCAGGAGTGACACCTGTGATTGATATGCTAATTGAGCAGGGAATACTAAAAGAAATTCTTGGAAGTCCATGCAATTCACCTATAATGGGAATTCGCAAACCGAATGGGAAATATAGGATTGTACAGGACCTGAGAAAGGTGAACAAAATTGTTATACCTTGTAGTCCAATTGTACCTAATCCAGCTGTGATCCTATATCATGTCAAGCATTTTTCTCGATACCATTACATCCGGATAGCCAATATTTATTTGCGTTCCGGTTAGGGAACCGTGTTTTGGCATGGTGCCGAGTTCCTCAAGGGTATACTGAGAGCCCCTCAATTTTCAATCAGATACTGAAGAAATGTCTAGAGTAATTGGTAATGCCAAAAGACTCCGTTCTGGTTCAATATATCGATGACCTTTTGGTGGCATCGAAAACGAGACAAGACTGTGTGACAGATACAATTGCTCTACTGAACCATTTGGCAGTAGGTGGGCATAAAGTGTCACTGGTGAAATTGCAATTCTGTAAGAAAGAAGTTCTTTATTTAGGTCATGTCATTGAAAAGGGAATTCTGGAAAGTCTCTCAAGATCGGATCAATGCTATTATGCGAATGAATCCGCCAAAAACAAAGAAAGAAGTTCGAATGTTTTTCGAAATGGTTGGATATTGCAGGCAGTGGATTATGAATTTCTCGCTGATTGCCAAACCATTACAGATATTGACACACAAAGATGTAACAGATCCAATACATCTTGATGTGGAAGGCATGAAAACATTTCTGGAGTTGTGATACAGTTTACGTCGAGCACCAGCATTAGGAACGCCAGATTTTGACAAAGAGTTTGAATTGTTCTGTAATGAACGTGATGGTTGCGCACTGTCAGTTCTAACTCAAACTCACGGAACAGCACGAATGCCAGTGGCATATTTTTCTGCCACATTGGATCCAGTGGCTGCAGCATTACCAGGATGTCGAAAAGCAGTTGCTGCTACTTGTGTGAGTCTTGAGCAGAGTGAGTCAATTGTAATGGGACATGCTTTGAAAGTGTATGTGCCACATTCAGTTGAGATTTTGTTAACACGAACTCGCACACAGCACCTTACAAGCAGTCGGTTAACAAAATATGAACAAGTGATATTGGGAGCTGAGAATGTGACAAAAGCAAGATGTACGACTTTGAATCCAGCTACATTGTTACCAACACCAGGCTGTGAAGTGGTCATGGATGAAGTTGATCATGATTGGCTGGATGTGACTGAGTTGTGTACCAAACCAAGACCTGATATCAAGGATACTCCATTGACTGAGTCTGACGTATTGTTTGTGGATGGATCATGTTTAAGAGATTCAGAAGGATGTTTGCGAGCTGCATATGCAATCTGCACAGTGGCAAATGTGATTGAAGCATCATGGTTGAAAGGAGTGAGTTCTGCACAAGTGGCTGAGCTAGTGGCTCTTACTAGAGCATGTTGCTTAGCAAGACAAATGAGAGTAACAATATACACTGATAGCCAGTATGGCTTCGGGGTGGTTCACGACTTTGGGCAGTTGTGGTCTCAACGTGGATATTTGACCTCTTCAGGTTCACCAATCAGAAAAGGAGAGTGTGTTAAAGATCTACTGATGGCACTACAATTGCCGGCACAAATTGGGGTGGTGAAATGTTCAGCTTATCGCTCTGGTTGTGAATATGTCACACTGGGCAACAGATATGCTGAGGAAATTGCACGATTTTGTTCTTTGAATGCATATTCGATTAATGTGGACCAACAAATTGATCAAATTGGCCAAACAGAATGCAGGTTGATGTTCTCATCTGTTGAAACTTGGGATGAGGTGAGAGAACTACAGGAAGAAGCAGGTGATTCAGAGAAGAATGGGTGGATCAAATCAGGATGTACACGCAGATCAGATGATGAAGTGTGGATCTACACAGACGGGCAGATCAGATGATGAAGTGTGGATCTACACAGACGGGAGACCAGTAATGCCAGATAGTCTGTTATAACAGATGGCAATGGTCTACCAAGGTCCAACACACATAGGTAGAGATGCAATGATTAGATTGTTTCGTCATGCATGGTTTAACCCACAATTCAGGGTTATTGCAGAAAGTCTCAGTCAAAGATGTGCTGTATGTCAACAACAGAATGCAGGGAGAAAGACAGTGGTTAGTATGGGACGAATTGGCAAAGCTGCAGGTCCATTTACAAGGATGCAGATAGACTTCATTGAGATGCCTCCTTGCCAGGGACTAAAATATGTTCTTGTGGTTGTTTGTCTGTTTTCTCGTTGGGCTGAAGCATATCAAACAAGATGCAATGACAGTCTAACAGTTGGTAAATTGCTTAGAGAGATAATACCTAGGTTTCTCTTTGGAATCAGATAGGGGAACACATTTTAACAAGGAAATAATTTGGATGATTTGTGCAGCATTATAAATTGAGCAGAAGTTGCACTGTGCCTACAGACTTGAGGCGTCAGGTGTTGTTGAGCAGATGAACGGCACAATAACATCTAGATTGGCTAAGGTTTGTGCATCCACAACACTGAAATGGCCTGATGCACTGCCATTTGTGTTGATGAGTTTGAGAAGTATCCCTGACAAAAGAACAGGACTATCCCCACATGAAATTGTGATGGGCAGGGCTATGAGACAGCCAACAGTCCCAGCAAATCAACTAATGAACATTACTGATGATTTGGTACTGGATTATTGCAAAGGATTGGCTGATGTGGAACGTTCTGTGTCTCACCAGGTTGGAGAAGTTGCAACAACAACACAGCAAGAACAAGGACATGATCTGTGTCCTGGGGACTGGGTGCTTGTGAAAAAGCACGTAAGGAAGTCTTGCCTAGAACCACGGTGTCATGGTCCCTATCAAGTAATACTGGTGACGACGACTGCTGTTAAGTGTGGAGGTTTGCCGAATTGGATACACGCAAGCCACACCAGAAGAGTCCGAAGTCCACTTGAAAGTGAAGAACTTGCTGAAGAACGACGAGAACAAAGAAACGTTCCAAGGCGAGTTGAAAATCAAGTAGAGTGGGCACAAGTTACTGGGACTGAAGAAAATGATGCTGTGGTTGTTACTATTGAGAATGAAGTAATCCCTATAAACAGCAATAAAGAATAAAGAAAAAGGGGTTCATCAGAAGAAAAGACTGAATCAATTACAAATGACATTGACAATGAAAATGGAAAAAGAACAAAGAAGGGAGACAAGTGGCTAAAATTAGTAAAAAGAGTAAAATACTCTGTGAATACAAAAGTTCCAGAAACAGTGATTGAAATATCTAGCAAATCTGAACAAAGTGAAGTGGAAGAAAAAGAGCAAGTGAGAAGAACAAAGAGAATAAAAGTACCAAATAAGAAATACAGAGCACCTGAATGGACATATGTTGTGACAACTGCATGAAATGATTGGGTGAAAGAATTTCTTGTATTCTGTTCAAAAGGCAATTGCTCATACAAGCCACCCTAGATAAACCGTTTTTCTGAAAAGGGTGCAGAAAAAGAGAGAGGAGATTTATGAAAATAAATGAGAAATTCTGAAGCAAAAGCTGAAGAAGAAGAGCTGCTGAGAGCTGAAGTTTTTAAAAGGTGTGGGGTGCACAACCTAAAACTAATCTAGCAAAATTTAGTTTAGAAATGTTTGATTGAATTTTTGACTAATTTTGAATTTTTAGAATGGATAGAACTAAATCTGAGACTAGTAAACGGAATCAAGGCATATTTAGGCAGAGATGTCATAATGTTTGTCTTGCATGTGTTATGTTAACAATGATTGTATGGTTGGGATTAACATTAGTAGTACCATATTTTATGTTCATTAATGTAGTGAATGTTACTAATAATAATGAGCACGTACCAATTAATGCTAAAAAAGATCTGAAAGAAGATACAGAGACTAATATTAAGAAATTAACTGGTAGTGTTTTACATGTGGATAAATCAATTAATGATTTCTCACTAAATGTCTTTAGTAAACTCTTGTATGAATATGTGGATACTATGGATGCAAGAGATTATTATGTGTGCATGCAGTTACCTACGTCCGTGTCAGAGGGGTGACTTAACATCACCTTCCCTTAACATATGGTATTTCATGTAGTGTACTAACAAGTCTATTTTATGGCAAGGAGATGTTTCAATACTTTTATTCAAATTTTGACTTAGTTTTTCAGAAGTTCCTTTTAGAAAGAATATTAATATAGTGTATAGTGCTAGGAATGCAGAGTACTTGGGAGATTTTTTTCATTCTACTAAAACAAAAGACACAGTGTATGCACATCGAAATAATCTAACTTGTAAATTACATAGTGTGGAAATAGAATTCATTAATACAGTAGAAAATAGACGTAGAAATTTAAAACAAAGAGCCGCAGAGCAGAAAAGTAGAGAACTACCATGGGCACATAAAGAAGGTGATTACAAACAGGGTGAGACTTATGCTGCAATGACTTTGGATTGGCCTCATTGAGGGAAGCTTTGCTTACTAAGGCAAAAGACTGATTATAATAATCATTTCGTTGGTTCCAGTGAGTGTGAACATACTTTTCTTATAACAGGGGGTGGGGATTAAGAGGTGGTACTGATCCTGTATTCCCTGGAGTTTATTATGTGTGTGGTAAAAATGCCTATTATAGGTTGCCACCGCATTGGTATGGGTGTTGTTATGTGGGGATAGTCTTTCCAAAAATGTATCATATTGATGATAAACATGGAACCAATGAAAAAGGCCTAACACTGAATAAAAGGGGTTTGAGTGCTGCAGAAATTGTGGGAGATATTTTTGGAGCATTGATACCTTCAGTTGGGGTGATTCTAAATTCACAAAAGATTAGAAAATTGTCTACAGTGGTTGATCATTTATCAACGGATACTGCTGGTGAATTTTTGATGATTGACACAGAAATGGTTGCTATGAGAACCATGATTTTACAAAATAGACTTGCCTTAGATGTATTATTGGCAAAAGAGGCGGACTCTGTAGTATGCTCAAAATTCAACAATGTTGCACATAGATTTCTGACAAAAGTAGAGATCTAGAAGGATATATCAACAACATTACTAAATTACATGATGATTTAGTAGAACTGAAGGTTGATGGTGCTTGAGAGAAACTTGGTAAGGGTTTCTCTTCTATAGGTAATTGGTTTTCAGCATTTACTAACAGCTTATTAGGGAGGATGCTAACCCCAATAGTTGCTGTTGCTACTGGTGTACTAATGGTATTTGTGCTTTACAAATGCTGCAAGAATAAAACAAAAGATGCAAAACGAAGAGTGAGAAAAAGGAAGAGGGAAGAAATAGAATTGGAGGATCGAAAGGGTGTTTATTATAGTGTAATGAAAGATTTAGAGGGTGTTAGGTTAAAACAGATGCGAACAATGGACACTGCATTCTGAAAGTTTTTTATCATATAGTAATTTGAGAAGGGTTATTGTGATGGTTTGGGATAAACGATTTTTGTAAATAAAATCTGCTTGATGAAATCCACTCTAGTGCATGTTTTTCACTAAAATGCGTGGAACTACTAACATATAATACAAGAGGGTATAACATGTGAAATGTGCACAAGGCACGATAGTTTGATTTCTTAGTCAACATAATGAGAATAATGCTAACTGAATGTTATTCTGTCTTCCTAACTGCACAAAAATAAACGACAAAGAAACAGCTTTATTCTTCGTGAAAGTGGTGTAGGTTTTTAGAAATTATTCTCTGTTTTGTTAAAATAATGTAGGCCTCAGAATTGTTAGGGGATGTGCTTTCTGTGTTCCTGTCCTTCAAATGTTACAAATGCTTCTTTAAAGTATAGATATTTAGCTTGTTTCTAAAAAGTCTTTAGAGTTCTTTCCTGTCTAGGCGAGGGTTGTAGATGACATGAATGTAACTATTGCTATATTTAGAATACATTTGTAACTAGGTTCTTTTCCTCTTCCTCTCTTGGAAATTGTACAATATTTAGACAAAGAGTGTTTAGAAAATAATAGTAAAATCACTGTAAGTAGATTGTCATACTATCGTGAATAACCAATAGAGAGACTTGCTGATGAGAGAGAATGCAACATTTTATCTGAAGAAAGGAAGTAGCGTACTATAAAGATTTCTGTGGGAAAGTGTTCCTCGGCTCGTTCACAAGATTGGTGACCTGTCCTGCGTTCGTGGTATGCTGCATGCCGTGCTGATTCCTGATTCTCTGGCTGGCAGAACCTGCTGTTCCTAAGAGACTTTCCTAGAGACTTTGCACATCATCGGCTGGTGATGCTGCCTTTGCTATACTCTAACGGCTGTGGGGTTAACTTTTCAGACTAATTGCACATTGTGCATTAGTATTTCATTTCGTAAGTGAACTGTTGTTTTTTCGCTGATGTTTTCTCTCTCTCTCACTCCTCTAAACCTGATGTTCTGATGTTTTCGTAAATGATCTGTAGTGATTATTGTGAATCTATTTTGTATTTTATGAAAAGAATAATGACATTTTAATTTGTATTTGTGCTTGACCATTCATATTATGAAATAACAAGAAAAACTAATAGAAAAGAATAGTGTTTGTCTTCATTACTGAGTTATTTGGATATGTTTACAATGACCAATGTTTAGCATATTTCTTCATTGTAGGTCCTCGTGGAGAAATAGCATTCCGTCTTTCATTATTTGGTCCCTTTTAGCTCTACCAAAGATTCATCGGAGGACCTTTGATATTGCTAACTGTGTGATAATGACATATGGGCCCGTCATTAGAGTTACGATTCTGATTATTGTATAGTGGTTGGTGTGGATAGGTAAGCTGACAAAAATCCCCCAACACTTCCGCTGCATCACGTTGCATCATTCAAGTGCAGTGCTGGGGCACACAGATTCTTCTTCATCATGTCCTAAAACTTGGACTTGGGTTCAGGTGAAGATTTTGAGCTTGAGCAGATGAGAGATGCTGATGGTCAAAGTGTGAATGCGGGGAATAGCATTCTGATGAATGATCAAGTTTGTGATGCTGACATTGAGGCAACTTCTGAGTTTTGTGAGGATGGAGCTAATGGCGACTCCAGGAGTGATCTGATCACTGGAGAGAAAAACCTAGAGTCCACCATTGAACATGGTAGGGTCTGATCCAAAACAAAATGGATGACAAATTACGTATGTGATTTTAACAAACGTTATGTAAATTGAATTGTTTTGTTTAAAGGGGGAAAGGTTTGTTGTGTTCTTTTATTCTGTATTTATAGTTAAACGTGTGTTTTGCATGCGCTCATGTTTTCATTAGTATTTGATTCTCATGCACTCATCTTTTCATTTGTAAACCTGCTTCCATTCCGACCTGTCTACGTATATCAGTGTTCTGGATCGTTGTGACAGTTCATTGAAGACAGCTGGAGTGGAAGGAAGGTCAAGAAGGATGTATCCCTGTATCCAGTGTTTTAACTAATAAACTTCAACTTCTAAAAGAATTTACTCAACAAAGTCCACTAAGATTTAGCCAAGAGACATTTTCAACAAAACACGGGCCAGTGGGCCACCCTCAAAATTCATACAGAATCTAACAAAGGGAGCATCCCTCCACACTATCTATATGTAATGTATTCCCGTGCAGTTATGTACGAATAAGAAATAATACTTGTCCATACATGCCAACAGACCTTTTCAGGAGGGAAAGCCCTGATTTTTGAAGCAACAATAGCTTTGTTTTACCTGTCTGAAATTGCCTCCAATTTGATAAATTTCAATTAGGGTTGTCACATTTCCAGGAGAAAAATGCCGCCCATTTTGTTTTTTAGCTGTTCAACAATGTACCTTATTTCAGTCTAGTCACCATAAAAGTGCAATTGCAATAAATACATTATAATAAATAAAACATAAAACTAACAAATACAGTGTAAAATCATTATAAAAAACACTAAACAATAAGATGAGCCTGGTGGGAGACCTCTGGTGGAACAAATACCACCATCAACATAAACCGCCAAAATAACCTAAAACTAGGCTATAAAGTGGTCTGCCATGTTAAATACCCCGGCCACAACAGTCTTTAAAGAATCATGCCTCTCTTAGTGACTATAGATATTAAGAGCTCTGACCTGCTATTAAATAATTAAAAAGATCACATTAAAATCAAATAATAAAATCAATTTGGACTATTGGTACTGGATTTATAGAAAGCATGCCTCATATATAAATAGCAACTATAGCAATTACAAATTCCCAGCTATTAGACTTTTCATTTGTATTGACCAAGCCCCCAAGAAAACGTGAGACCGCAAATACTATTGACTCTTTCGTATCGCTTTTCAATAATCGCTATGCCTCCCTGTAGTGTCTTACACCCTCCAACTTACACAATGCAATTATCCATTTTTTGCGTAAAATAGAATATCTGGGGCAAAAAAACAAGAAGTGCTCCTCTGTTTCCTTTAACGACAGACAAAAGGGGCAGCTCTCTAAACCACACTCCATTTTGCGCCATCTTGTGGTAAAAGATCTTAAGGGTAGGGTACCACTTCTGAACTGGCTGTACAGATGTTTAGCCCCGGCGGGATACTGGGTGAACACTTGTGATACAGGAATTGCCCTGTTAGGGACCCCTCCCTGTGCTCATCCCAGGTTCTAGTCAAAGCCCGTCCCCAAGAGGTTTTAATTAAAAACAGCTTATCGCCTTTGTTAACTTCATCAGGAGTGTTCCACAAATTTGCCTGATTAAGCAGTTCAAACTGCTTTTTGACATGCTTCAACCATGGGGTACGGACGAGTTTATCACAGTTAATTAAGTCCCTAAGTGCCTCTCTGTATGTAGTTAATTCCGGGGTAGACCATACCCTCACCCAATGGAGCAAGGGTTTCAAAAGAGATACCAAATGGATGGGGTTAAGGGCTAGATCGAATCTCAACAAAACCAATGGGGCGCTTTGTGGCAAATTGAGAAGACCTTTGATAAAATTGTTTTCCTCAATGGATAATAGGGATGCATCAGTATAGCCCCAAATCTCTGCCCCGTAAAGGGCGGCTGACACTATGCAGGCTTGGTAGATTTTTAGATCCAGTGGCATGGCCCCTCTTGCCATATACTTATGTTTCCTTCTGATTAAGAGTGCGCACTGGTTTAATCCGAACTTGCTCTTATCTATTTGCATCCCCCATTTTAGAGAATCTGACATCCTTATATCCAGATAGTCAAAATGAATGGTCTGCTCTATGAGGGAGCCATCAATTCTCTTTTTTCCTCTAAAGGACCTTTGAGGATTAATCCCCATAAATTTGGACTTGTCAGGGTTTATTTCTAAGGCTCTGTCTTTGCAGAAAGCTGAAAACGAATCCAGTTCCTTTTGAAGTCCCATCAGGGTTCTAGACAAACATTAGGATCTGGAGGAGATACCAGCAAGTTTTGGTGCATCATGTTCAATTGCAGAGACCCAGTTCACTGCCCCGTTAATATATGGGCTAAATAAGGTTGGGGCAAGTACACAGCCCTGTTTGACGCCCCTTCTGATGGTATTTTTTCCTGTGAGGTCGCCATCATTGTTCCACTTCACTTGTCAGTATGCAATACTATGAGAATCCAGAGGAGATCCTGGTACACCGTAATTTCCCAGCACCCTCCAGAGCCTGTCCCTAGGGACCAAATTGAAAGCTGACCGAAGTTCAATAAAAGCAACATATAAGAGTTCTTTCCTTAGAGTGACATGTTTCCAACCCAAAACGTTGAAACAAAAGGCATTGTCAGTGGTGCTTATTTTCTTCCTGAACCCTGCCCGGGCATCTTCCAGGATATGGTTGTCAGCTAGCCAAATTTGCAACCTAGTCTGCCTGTCTACAGAATATGTTTTGGCTGTTATCCAGCAGGCTAATAGGCCTGTAGTTTGAAGGTTGGTCCCTACCCCCCTTTTTATAAATTGGAATAACAGTAGCACCTTGCCAGGATGGTGGAATTTTGCTGCCCTTCATAATGGCATTACCCAGGTGATTAAGGTAAGGGACCCAGACCTCAGGTTTAGATAAAAACAGATCTCCTGGAATGCCATCCAGTCCTGGCGCCTTTCCTTTCTTAATTTGCTTAAGGGCATTCTCTGTTTTGCTTAAGGTAAAACAAGGGGAGTCCCCACGCGGCCAGACCTCACTCGTCGCATAGATGGTAGGCTGAGGAGGTATTAATAGATCCACAGCCTCCTGGGGCCCATCAGACCCTTCTTGAACCTCCTCCTTGTAAAGAGACGTAAAGTGGCTAACCCATTTATCAGGCTGAACAACAACCTCCAGGTGATCATCAATCATACGCGTGCCTTCAGCCACTAACTTCCAAAAGGACTTGGAGTTTTTACTATCAAGTGCCTCAGTAAGTTTAGCCCAATATCCCCACTCCCATCTATTTTTACTGCTTACAATGTAGACTTATACTTTTTCCTGGCCATAGATATCTCTGGTGTGGGGTGCTGCCTTTTGAAAATATTTCTATCGGGACATTTTTTTTCTGTTTACAATCTTTACCAAACCAGCTAGGTCGTTTCTTTCTTTTTTAGCAGTTTTATATAGCAGAAACTCTACCCAAAGGTATCGGAGCGCCTTACATGAGCACCAGTTGCATTAGAGACGGACACATACATTTTTCAGGCACGGGGAGATTAGGTGATTTGGCCAGAATTACAGGATGCTTGAGCCTCCTGCCAAGACTCCAACCTGGTATCCCAGCTTCAATATTGGGTGCTATGGCTGTTTAGGCTGCAAAGCCCTGGATGTGATACTAAATAGGACTGCAAACAAATTTGCTTCTATTCATTTGTAACATGACTCTTTTGTCTTTGTTTACTTATTATTAGTGTAGAACACATTAAAAATTGCTTTCTATTTATATTTGCCTGTTTAAAGTATATATGTATATATATATATTGTATATATATCTATATATATTCATTGAAAAAAACTCAGGTTTCAGGGACGTTATAGTTAGTAGGCTGACATTTCACTCGTACAAAACCAGAGAAATTCGACCGTTATAGTTAGCTGAGCTAACTATAACCCGCGCCCCCGCAATGCATTGCTGATGACGTCACATATTACATCACTGATGACATGGCCAGTGACATCACTGATGACATCACTGATGACATCTCAAATGACATCACTGATGACATCATCCAGTGACTGAGTGTTTCTAAAAAGTTTAAGAATGTTATATATATACACGCCAAGGTTTATTGAAGAATGAGTGGGTGTATGAGTGTCTGAATGGATGATTTAGTGGGTGCATGACTGACTGTATAAGTGAATGATTAAACGTGTCTTAGTGAATGCATGGGTGAATATCTATTCTGTGTAAATGTCTGTATCAGTCTGTCAGTTGGTGTGTAAGTGACTGCATGGGTTGGTGAGTAGCTACATGAGTGTCTATATGGGTTAATGATTAGTTGTCTGATTACCTGTATGGGTCCCTGAGTGTCTGTGTGGGTGGGTGGGGGGGTGTATGGTTGTGTGAGTGGGTGATTCAGTGGGTGTATGGGTTCATGAGTGCATCTGCGAGGGGCTGTATGGGTGAGTGAGTATGCGTATGGCTGTGTTGGTGAGTGAATGGATGTCTCAGTGGTATATGTGTGAGTAACTACATATGTGAAAGGCAGTATATGTGAGTGTTGGAGTATATAAGTGACTATATGTGAGAGTGAGTGATTGTGAGAGTGGCTGTATGGATGAGTGTGTGCTTGTGTCAGTGATTGTATAAGAGAGTAAGTTTGTGTTAGTATCTGAATGAATAAGTGAGGTGGTGTGTGTATAACTGTATAGGTGAGTAAATGGCAGTGTGATTCAGTCTTTGGGTGACTGACTAGGTGTGTGAGGATCTCTGTGGGTGAGTGGCGGTATGTGAGTGTCTGTATGGGTGTATGAGTGCATATATCAGTGGCTGTATTGATGAGTGACTGCATGTATGAGTGACTGTATGGTTGAGTGAGTGGATGTGTGTAGACCTATGAATCAGTAAGTGGGTATGTACTAACTGGTATTGGTGTGTCTATGGTTTCGTGTATGATAGTTTGTATTTTAGAGTGGGTGTATGAAAGGTTATATTAGGGTGTGAGGAGGTGCATCAGATATTTAGTGGATGATGTCATCAGTGATGTCATTTGAGATGTCATCAGTGATGTCATCAGTGATGTCACTGACCATGTCATGAGTGATGTAATATGTGATGTCATCAGCAGTGCATTGCGGGGGCGCGAGTTATAGTTAGCTCAGCAAACTATAACGGCCGAATTTCTCTGGTTTTGTACGAGTGAAATGTCAACCTAACTATAACGTCCCTGAAACCTGTTGTTTTTTCAGTGAATTTCTAAGGTTTTTTAAATGCTAATTCCTAACTATAACGTCCCTAAAACCTCTGGGTTTTTTCAGTGAATTTCTATGGGTTTTTAAATGATAATTACTAACTATAATCGACTCTAAAACCTGTGGTTTTTGCAGTGAATTTCTAAGGTTTTTAAATGCTAATTTCTAACTATGCCTACATAGGTAGAACATGTAGAGAAAGAGGAAGAAAGGTGCAGAAAGAAGCACGAGAAGTGCAGAAAGAGGGAAGAGAGGTGCAGAAAGAGGAAGAAAGGTGGAAGAAGGAAGCAAGAAAAATGCAGAAAGAGGCAACAGAAGTCCTGAAAGAGGAAGAAAGGATGGAGAAAAAAGCAAGAGAAGTCCAGAAAGAAGCAACAGATGTGCAGAAAAATTCCTACTTTGACTGTACCTTTCCACAGACTCATACAAAGTAGCCTAATCACTAATCCTTCTCCCAAGATGTCTTAAACATCACTTTTCTCTTCAAGGTTCACTATTCATCGACTGCTCAGAATGTTAGGCCTACCAAATGTAAAACAGCAATCCTAACCATATCGCTGTTGTAAGTCTCACCAAGTTTGTGAAGGTATGCATGCGTCTGCTTTTACCTAGTGACATGTTACATAAAAATAAATATACAAATACTTGAATACCTGTGTTTCAAACAGCATACTCTGTAAATTTGTTTACAAAAGGTGTATGCACTTCTTTCTGCTCACAATACAGGGTACATCGGGATTCAATAGTATATTTGAGGGGCTCTATAACACCTATATACATAAGACAAGTCTGCCTGTGCAACCGAATGACAGAGCAGAACTGAGAAGATTTGACCACCTATTCGAGAAGTTACCCGCTTTTTAATCTACCATCTTCAGCTGCATAACACATGTAAGAATACATGTACAAGTAGACATATACCTCAGTCCTGAGAGCACGCAGACCTTTAAACTTGATAGCTTGCACTTCCCATTTGAGTACAGAAAGAAGTGAGAGAAGAACAGACAGGGCCGGCTTTAGCGCTGGCAGCGCCCGGTGCGACAATCATTTTTGGCGCCCTCACACCCCATGACCACCTCCTCGGATTCTCTCCCTACCACCGGGCAAAAGTGCCCCTCATCTCTCCAATTATATGTTATTGCTAAAAACAGAACCCCCCTGAGGCCGGCGCCCCCTCCACAGGTCAGCGCCCACTGCGGCCGCACCAGTCGCTCTGCCCAAAAGCTGGCCCTGAGTACAGAAAGAGGCAAGAGAAGTGCAGAAAGAGTAAGAAATGTGCAGAAAGAGGAAAGGGAAGTGCAGAAAGAAGCAAGAAATGTGCAGAAAGATGCAAGAGAAGTGCACAAAGACGCAACAGAAGTGCAGAAAGAACCAAGAGAGGTGCAGAAAGAATCTAGAGAGGTGCAGAAAGAGGAAGAAAGGTGTAGAAAGAGACAAGAGAGGTGCAGAAAGAGGAAGCAAGGTGCAGAATGAAGCAAGAGACGCACAGAAAGAGGCAATAGTAGTGCATAAAGAGAAAGAAAGATGCAAAAACAAGCAAGAGAAAAGCAGAAAGAAGCAAGAGAGGTACAGAATGAGGCAAGGGAAGTGTACAAAGAGGCAAGAGAGTTGCAGACACAGGCAAAAGAGGTGCAGAAAGAAGCAAGATCAGTGCAGAAAGAACCAACAGAGGTGCAGAAGGAGGCAAGAGGGGTGCAGAAATTTGCTAAAGAAGCTAGAGCAGGGCAGAAAGAACCAACAGAGGTGCACAAACAGACAAGAGGGGTGCAGAAAGAGGCAAGTGAAGTGTAGAAAGAAGCAAGAGAGGTGCAAAAGGAGGCTAGAGAGCTGTAGAAAGAGGCAAGAGAGTTGCAGAAACAGGCAAGAGATGTGCAGAAAAAAGCAAGAGCAGTGCAGAAAGAACCAACAGAGGTGCAGAAATAGGCAAGAGGGGTGCAGAAAGAAGCAAGAGAAGTGCAGAAAGAAGCAAAAGAGGTGCAGAACGAGGCAAGAGGGGAGCAGAAAGAGGCAAGAAGGGTACAGAAAGAGGCAAGAGAAGTGCAGAAAGAAGTAACAGAGGTGCAGAAAGAGGTAAGAGAGGTGCAGAAAGAAGCAAGAGAGGTACAGAAAGAAGCAAGAGAAGTGCAGAAAGAAGCAACAGAGGTGCAGAAAGAGGCAAGAGGGGTGCAGAAATAAGCAAGAGAGTTGCAGAAACAGGCAAAAGAGGTGCAGAAACAGGCAAGAAGGGTGCAGAATGAGGCAAGAGAGGTGCAGAAAGAGGCAAGATCGGTGCACAAAGAGGGAAGAAGGGTGCAAAAAGAGGCAAGAGGGGCGCAGAAAGAAGCAAGAGAAGTGCAGAAAGAGGGAAGAGAGGTGCAGAAAGAGGAAGAAAGGTGGAAGAAGGAAGCAAGAAAAATGCAGAAAGAGGCAACAGAAGTCCTGAAAGAGGAAGAAAGGATGGAGAAAAAAGCAAGAGAAGTCCAGAAAGAAGCAACAGATGTGCAGAAAAATTCCTACTTTGACTGTACCTTTCCACAGACTCATACAAAGTAGCCTAATCACTAATCCTTCTCCCAAGATGTCTTAAACATCACTTTTCTCTTCAAGGTTCACTATTCATCGACTGCTCAGAATGTTAGGCCTACCAAATGTAAAACAGCAATCCTAACCATATCGCTGTTGTAAGTCTCACCAAGTTTGTGAAGGTATGCATGCGTCTGCTTTTACCTAGTGACATGTTACATAAAAATAAATATACAAATACTTGAATACCTGTGTTTCAAACAGCATACTCTGTAAATTTGTTTACAAAAAGGTGTATGCACTTCTTTCTGCTCACAATACAGGGTACATCGGGATTCAATAGTATATTTGAGGGGCTCTATAACACCTATATACATAAGACATGTCTGCCTGTGCAACCGAATGACAGAGCAGAACTGAGAAGATTTGACCACCTATTCGAGAAGTTACCCGCTTTTTAATCTACCATCTTCAGCTGCATAACACATGTAAGAATACATGTACATGTACAAGTAGACATATACCTCAGTCCTGAGAGCATGCAGACCTTTAAACTTGAGAGCTTGCACTTCCCATTTGAGTACAGTAAGAGGTGAGAGAAGTACGGACAGGGCCGGCTTTAGCGCTGGCAGCGCCCGGTGCGACAATCATTTTTGGCGCCCTCACACCCCATGACCACCTCCTCGGATTCTCTCCCTACCACCGGGCAAAAGTGCCTATAGGCAATAGTAGTGCATAAAGAGGAAGAAAGATGCAAAAACAAGCAAGAGAAAAGCAGAAAGAAGCAAGAGAGGTGCAGAATGAGGCAAGGGAAGTGTACAAAGAGGCAAGAGAGTTTCAGAAACAGGCAAAAGAGGTGCAGAAAGAAGCAAGATCAGTGCAGAAAGAACCAACAGAGAGGTGGCGCACGAGCGGAATGGCCGCCACTGTGTGAGGCTCCCGCAGTCCGGCGATATAATCCGGAATTAAACCTCCTTCTCTGAAGACATACAATATAAATAAATAGCGGTAAAGAGAGGTAATGATCAGCGGGACCCAGCGGCGGTACGAATAAAACTGCCTGCAAGACAGCGGAGCAGGATCGGAGGGCTGGAAGTGAAGACCGGAGCGAGGCGTGAGAGCTCCTGGTGCGTCAGAGCGGTGGCACTGACTACGCAAATGCCGCGGATTCCACGAGGCGGATAGGCCGGACTCACAATGGCGGGTGAGGCCGGAATTTGAAACCGAGTAGCGGAGCACCGACGACCGGAGGCCGACAAGCAACGGACTACTTCCAGTAGGTGGGGGAGCAGAGGTGTTGACTACACTATCAGAAGCGGGGGCGAAATCAGTGCCGGGAGGTGGAGAAGCACCGGGGCTCAGGCGTACATGCCCTACAAGACATACAGAGTAACGAGCTGACCCCCACAAGGAGAGTAGGTGCAGCAATTGACTGGCGACCCCCGCACTGCGACCAAGCACATCCATTATCACCGCATATACGGAGGTGAGTCGCGCCGCTACCCGCTGGTTGCAACGATAAGAATTGGCAAGACCTGCATCCCCCAGGTGACGGCAAAGCGCTTCACAGTCTGCCGCATACAGCGCTAAGGCACGGTAGAAATCCGTGAACAGAGCAGCCCCCAAACTGAGGGAGAATAGAACACTGCATTAGGGGCACGGCAGGGATAAGGCCTACATCACGCCAAATGGGCTGAGGGAGCGGTGCGGGACAAACGCGCCAAGGCCCTACCACAGGAACCGAGATCGGGTGCTGGGCAGGATAACGGGACGGCCTGCACTAGGTCATCTGGGATAGTGCAGTGGCATTGAAGGCAAGGCCACCGCATACTAGACTCCCACAGCGCCGGAGAGCTACTAAGACCAGGAGGACACGGCGAGACGCAAAAGAGGACTCCCAACGGCAAGGCTAATGCAGGAGGCGCGACCAGGGACCGCAGTACAATGGGGAAGACAGATGCCCGCCAACCGCGCCTGACATTTGACACTAAAAAGTCCACCCGACAACAACAGGCAGAGACTGGCACTGAGGAAGAGACACCGCAGCAAGACCAGCCATCGACATCAGATGATGACATGAAGTCACTTCTACTGGAAATGCGACAAGGGTTCGCGACCATAGCAGACAAAATGGATACGATGGCAACACGAATGGACGCAATAGCCCACAAGATAGAAGGTCACGAAACATGTATTACAGATGCCGAACAGCGCATTTCCGAGGTGGAGGATACAACGGCCCAAGTACAGAAAACCACGGCGCAGATGGATAAATTGCTCAAGCTCATAGCAGCTAAAAATGAGGACATTGAAGCGCGAAGTCGTAGAAATAACATACGAGTTTTGGGCATACCGGAAAGTGCCAACACGGGCAAGATGGAGGAATACATAGAAAAGTTATTGGTCACAGTGGTGGGTAAGGACTTACTGTCTCCTCATTTCATCGTGGAAAGAGCTCACCGATCTCTTGGGCCGCGTCCACCCTGGGAGCACCAGCCGTCCTATAATTGCTCCTCTATTAAATTACAGGGACAGAGACGTAGCTCTGCGAGTGGCCAGGGAAAAAAACAACTGCACTATGACGGTATTCCCTTCACCATGTACCCCGACTTCACGATGCATGTACAGGAAGAGCGACGGAAATTCCTTGCAGTTAAGCAGAAGTTAAGGCAAGCCCAGATAGATTATGCCTTACTATATCCCGCCCGGCTCCACATTACACATCAGGGAACTCAAACATTTTTACGAAACCTCAACAAGTGGAGGATTTTTAAAGCAGCCTAAACAACACAGGAAAGCACCATCCACGCCGGAGGATTCACCACGGGCACGAACGCCGGAGCAGGAATGACACCTGATCCAAAGACGCATAAAACAATGACCCAGCTCACATCACCTGCCAATAAAATAAGCGGGCCTGGAACACTGGGCCAGGATACCATGCACGCAGGGAACCGACCTCAGAGATGACACAGGCTTCGGAGAGGACACAGAGACAATATGCAGCTGGACACCCTCAAAACCAGATCAGGGACTAAGACCAAACCGCACTACACCTGTACTGGTGAGAGGTAATCGTGGGCCACTTAGCTGTATAACCCCGATTGGGAATACCCCACGAATTGGAATTAGTTACTTGGAGGGGTTGTTTTTTCTTTATTCTCCCTTTGTTTGATTGTTGTGCACCACTGTTTTATTTTCAGTGGCGAATAGGGGGAATATGTACATTCATGTTACAACAGATATGCTATTGGTTAATGGGGTGGGGGGAGGGATGTTCACAGCTGGCATAATTGGGATGCTTCAGTGGGAGGGTGGGGTGGAGGGACTGGGAGTTCAGAGCGGCAGTGAGGAAGATGTATGGTATGCATTTGTAACACAGGTCTCATCATATATACGACAATCACAGAACAGTAACACGCAATTCAATAGTCAAGATATGGAGGGATGGAATAATGATACAGGAGGATAAGTCAACGATCCGGATAATGTCATGGAATATCAGAGGCCTTGGGGATCCGAGGAAGAGAAGGCAGGTCCTGGCATACATGGATAGGCAACAAATACAAGTGGCCCTGTTACAAGAAAATCATATTAATCCACATACCCCGAACGCATTCGCTAGTAAATGGGCGAGCTGTAGACTCTTCTCTTCCTACTCCTCATATGCACGAGGAACGGCTATTCTTTTTAAAAAGCAGACCAATTTTGCACTGGCAGGATCGATTTTGGACCCACACGGTAGATATGTTATAGCATGGGGCCGGCTGGGCAGAGACTCCGTCACGATTGTAACCTGCTACGGTCCCAACACAGATAGCCCTGAGTTTTTTACTAATCTGTGGGGTAAAATAGTGTCGATAGGATCCACTCACGTAATCTGGAGGGGAGATTTTAATGTTGCCCTAAATCCTACACAAGACAGGTCCAATGCAGCTATGCACCACTACACAAACTCGCAAGAGGCATTGCAGGGTATAATGGAAGAGGTGCGCTCATTGACAGTTGGCGATATACCCACCCACAATCCCACGAGGGAACACATTTCACGGCACACAGAGGGTCATGGGCGCGACTCGACTATTGTTTACTTTCCAAGGGACTGGGGACAGCCATACAAAATGTAGTGCACTTAGCCAGGACGTTTTCAGATCACTGCCCAGTAAAATTATCGCTCACATCACCTGGCTAGTGATAGGCCTAGACTAAATTGGAGACTACAGCCTACAGCATTATTAGACATAGTGTTTCACGCCGAATTAGATGAGGAAATTAAAGATTTCTTTAGCAGGAATAAAGGATCAGTTGACACAGTGGAAATAATATGGAGGCCTTTAAGGTAACGGTACGAGGTTTTGCATATCTAAAAGCTTTGGGGTCCTCAGGGATATCCGTAGAACGCTACAGCGACTGGAGACGGAGATGCGGGGACTGGAGAGACAAATGGGACGAGGGGGTAGGACAGATACACACAGAGTTTCGAGAAAAACTGTCTGAATATGAAACAACTGCGGCAAGGGAGACGACATTTAAAGGAAGATACTGGGTGGCTCGCAAATACGGGGAAGGGGAAAGGCCGGGTAAAACACTAGCGGAACTGATTCGCCGCCCTAGATTTAATACCCAAGTGTTGGAGATACAGGGTCCAGGGGCAGTAGTACACCGAGACTCACTCAAAATACTAGATACGTTTACAACACACTACAAGACGCTATACACGACTCAAAGACAAGAACCAGTGGAACTAGACAGTTTCATGGGAGAAGTGGCGCTAGGATGGCTCAGCGACGGACAGAGAGAATTTCTATGCTTACCATTCGAGATCGATGAAATTAGAGAAGCAATAATGCAGTTGCAAAATGGGAAGGCACCGGGTTCAGACGGATTGCCGGCAGAATTTTATAAGAGTTACATAGATATCATGGCGCCGGTGCTGAAAGAAGTATACAAAGAATCTATGGAAGTGGGAATACTTCCTTCATCGATGCGGGAAGCAATCGTCACCTCCCTATTAAAACCTGGGAAATGCCCACAGGCCTGTGACTCTTATCGCCCATTATCACTAATGAACTGCGATACAAAAATATTGGCTAAAGTTCTGGCCAACCGATTGACTCTCCTCCTGGACAAACTCATACTTCCCGATCAATCGGGATTTGTCCCAGGCAGAGCCACCTCCCATAACCTCCGTACGCTTTTCTCTTTGATGCAGACGGTAGCACCAGAGTTTCCACTTGCCGCGGTTTTTAGATGCCACCAAGGCATTTGACTCTGTAGAGTGGGACTATTTATTTGGGGTGCTACAGCGAATGGGATTTCCGCTCCCTATATATCCTGGATTAAATTATTGTATCACCACCCCACTGCCAAAATCTTGATAAATGGTCATCTCTCCCACCCGATAACAATAACAAGAGGTACGTGACAAGGTTGCCCGCTGTCCCCACTCCTATTCGCCATTGCGATAGAACCATTGGCCTCCCGGCTTCGCCAATATCATCAGGAAAAAGCATTTTGGTGTAGTCTGCGCCAAATATTAATCTCCATGTACGCAGATGACGTAACATTGTACATTAGAGACCCGCAGCAAAATTTAAACCCCATACTTCGAGAATTTATAGTGTTTGGCAGACTATCTGGTGTTACAATCAACTGGGGAAAATCTCAAATTTTCCCTCTCACGGCAGCAGTATCCCAATTCCAGCTTGATTTTCCACTGGAGTGGTGTGAATCTGACCTCCGATACCTTGGTATCCAAATAACGAGGGATAGAGAAGAGACGATTAGATTGAATTACGGTACGGCAATGACGCGATTGGCCGCTAACGTGCCCCGTTGGGTCTCACTACCCCTCTTGTTGGCGGGACGAGCGTCCCTTATAAAAATGGTCATACTCCTGCAATTTTTGTATTTATTCTTGAATATACCGTATCATCCAGGGTCTTATTTTTTTAAACGCTACGCACCGAACTCATTAGATTGCTATGGGGGAAACAGTCGAGTCTTAAGTGGTCCATATTAACAAGGCCGTACCATCAGGGGGTTTGACATCCCAGATTTTGAGATATATTTCCTTAGCACGAGGCTCATTACGCCTACTATTGGATATATCCCCCACGATACATGCCACAAGTAGCTGTGGAGGAATGGTTGGCAGATCCTGTGCCGTTGAATGGCATGATACATGGACCTGCGAGCACTCGCGCGACATCACCTACCACGGTCACTGGTACAGTTGACGCCTGGAACCGACTGACATCATTGCTGGCATCTCCTTCCTTTACTCCTCTCGACTTCCGTTGTCCTATCATCCCGGTCTTTCATTACTGCAGGAGAGGGGTTTCAAGGCCTATGTAGACGAGTACATATTGGTACATGGGGAGATCTCTTCCATGCAGGGACATTTCGCTCTATGGATCATATGTTTCAGGAATACAATGCACCCCTTGGACAGATTCCTATATGTGCGACTAAGACAAGGGATGCGATCAATTATCCCAACATTTCCACAAGAGCTGAGTACTTTCACCCCGTTACACCAAATGTTGGGATCCACGGATGGTAAACACCTAGTGTCAGGCCTCTACAGCGCAATACGAACGCACCGAGAAGCACTCAGTAGCCCAGCCCGTATACACTGGGGGAGGAGCTGGGACAAGAAATGACTGATGGTCAATGGCACTACTGCTGCCTCCAAACTGCACAAATATCGGCTAGTTGTAGGCTACGGGTGATACACTATAGATTCTTGCAACGCTTTATATTATACGCCAGTGAAGAAGCATAAATTTAATCTTGCAGACAATGATAGATGCGAACGCTGTAGACAGCCGGGAGCTGGATTCTTACATTTGGCCTGGCAATGCCCACCGGTGCGGGAGTTCTGGGAACAAGTAATCACAGCACTCGAACAAATGACGGATAGTATCCTGGAGAGAAACCCGCTACTTGCAGTACTAGGGTACACAGAACAGATACCCAAAACACATAGGAAATTTCTCGCAATATCGCTATTATTAGCTAAACGCCAGGTGGCCTGTAGGTGGGGTAGGGGACGAGCTCCGAAATTCAAGCGATGGATAGCTGACTTAATATATTGTCAGGAACAGACAAGCATTTATGCCGAGTTATTACCTCGCACATCCACACCTAGGGACATATGGGGGCCTCTTAAAGGATACCTACTATCTAATGATCCATGCGTAATACCAGGAGATACCCAATGACCACTCTTAAAGAAATGCGGCGTATATGCTACTCTTTTCTTTTCACAGGTCTGCTCAACGCCAAGAGACATTGCTCAAACTGGGAAATGGCGTCAAGTTATGTTGCTTACTTTTCGGACAATACTAGGGAGTGTACACGCCTACTGTGTATGTCGCGCCTCTGATGCCTGTTCTACTCTATTCGAATGTGAATTGTATGTCTATGTCTATTGTTCCAACAAATGTATTGTAGCTAAGATATTAGATACAAGAGACTGCCAATGATATGATGAGACTCACTGTAACTTTGCTCGAACTGTACCGTTACATGTTATGACAAAAATCTTAAATAAATGTTTTTAAAAAAAAAGAACCAACAGAGGTGCAGAAAGAGGCAAGAGGGGTGCAGAAGGAGGCAAAAGGGGTGCAGAAATTTGCTAAAGAAGCAAGAGCAGGGCAGAAAGAACCAACAGAGGTGCACAAACAGACAAGAGGGGTGCAGAAAGAGGCAAGTGAAGTGTAGAAAGAAGCAACAGGGGTGCCAAAGGAGGCTAGAGAGCTACAGAAAGAGGCAAGAGAGTTGCAGAAACAGGCAAGAGAGGTGCAAAAAAAAAGCAAGAGCAGTGCAGAAAGAACCAAAAGAGGTGCAGAAATAGGCAAGAGGGGTGCAGAAAGAGGCAAGAGAAGTGCAGAAAGAAGCAAAAGAGGTGCAGAACGAGGCAAGAGGGGAGCAGAAAGAGGCAAGAGAGGTACAGAAAGAGGCAAGAGAAGTGCAGAAAGAAGTAACAGAGGTGCAGAAAGAGGTAAGAGAGGTGCAGAAAGAAGCAAGAGAGGTACAGAAAGAAGCAAGAGAAGTGCAGAAAGAAGCAACAGAGGTGCAGAAAGAGGCAAGAGGGGTGCAGAAATAAGCAAGAGAGTTGCAGAAACAGGCAAAAGAGGTGCAGAAACAGGCAAGAGGGGTGCAGAATGAGGCAAGAGAGGTGCAGAAAGAGGCAAGATCGGTGCACAAAGAGGGAAGAAGGGTGCAAAAAGAGGCAAGAGGGGCGCAGAAAGAAGCAAGAGGGGCACAGAAAGAGGCAAGAGAAGTGCAGAAAGAAGCAACAGAGGTACCGAAAGAGGCATGAGAAGTGCAGAAAGAAGCAAAAGAGGTGCAGAAAGAGGCAAGAGGAGTACAGAAAGAGGCAAGAGAGGTTCAGAAAGAGGCAAGGGGTGCAGAAAGAGGCAAGAGAGGTGCTCAAAGAAGCAAGAGAGGTACAGAAAGATGCAAGAGAGGTGCAAAAAGAAGCAAGAGAAGTGCCGAAAGAAGCAACAGAGGTGCAGAAAGAGGGATGAGGAGTACCGAAAGAGGCAAGAGGGGTGTAGATATTTGCAAGAGAGGTACAGAAAGAAGCAAGAGCAGTGCAGAAAGAACCAACAGAGGTGCAGAAATAGACAAGAGGGGTGCAGAAAGAGGCAAGAAAAGTGCAGAAAGAAGCAAAAGAGGTGCAGAACGAGGCAAGAGGGGAATAGAAAGAGGCAAGAGAGGGCAGAAAGAGGCAAGAGGGGTGCAGAAATTTGCAAGAGAGGTGCAGAAAGAAGCAAGAGAAGTGCAGAAAGAAGCAACAGAGGTGCAGAAATAGGCAATAAGGGTGTAGAAAGAGGCAAGAGAAGTGCAGAAAGAAGCAACAGAGGTGCAGAAGAAGGCAAGAGAGGTGCAGAAAGAGGCAAGTGGTGCAGAAAGAGGCAAGATAGGTGCAGAAAGAAGCAAGAGAGGTGCAGAAAGATACAAGAGAGGTGCAAAAAGAAGCAGGAGAAGTGCCGAAAGAAGCAACAGAGGTGCAGAAGAGAGATGAGGAGTGCAGAAAGAGGTAAGAGGGGGTGTAGGAGAGTAGAATCTGCTTCACATGGGTACCCCACTTTTTGCTGATGCTTCACTGTTTTTCGACTTTAGTCTGGCTGGGGCCCTGCTAATCAGAACCCCAGCCTAGCTGCTTCACTCTCTAAAATGGTTTCCATGTGCCTTAGGCACATCTCTGATTGGAATCTGGAGTGCCCTTATAAGTCCCTGGTATATGGTATACTATGTACCCAGGGCATAGGTACCTCAGAGGCCTGCCAGAGGCTGGAAGCATGTA